>QGSO01000248.1:0-197171 GCA_011037825.1 Carya cathayensis | reverse complement strand
TTATACTAATACTATTAGTCTATTAGTATATAGTAAATTAGTAATATTTATTAACTTATTTACTATAGTCTAATAACTAGATAGTCTAGATGTAATCTCTAGTAACTAATAATATTAATATGTAATAACACTAGTTACACTAGTACTAATAGATAATAACTTAAAGATATTAATTTAATATATATAACTAATAGTATACTATAATTAGTAATTACTATTATATATATATTAGTAATTTACTATATACTAAATTACTAATAGACTATATATAACTAATAGTATACTATTATATATATTAGTAATTTACTATTATACTAAATACTAATACTATTAGTCTATTAGTATATAGTAAATTAGTAATATTTATTAACTTATTTACTATAGTCTAATAACTAGATAGTCTAGATGTAATCTCTAGTAACTAATAATATTTATTAACTTCTTTATTATAAGTTTATAACTAATAACTAGATGTAAATATCATGTAATACTAATAACTAGTAGTGATTTATTAATTTAGACGGTTAGTGATTTAGTCTTAGTCTTAGTAAGTTAGTAAAAATATTATTATATTAGTATTACTGTATTAGTATAAAATTATATATATTAATAATTAGTATGATAAATATTAGCCTATTAGGTGAGATAAAAATTATAAATAATTATATACAATTATAAAAATTATAAATAATTATATACAATTATAATTATTATATAAATAATAAAATATATTAATATTCATTCGGTTCGGGGCAAAAATCTCCTGGACCGGGACCGAACCGAAACCCATCGGTCCGGAGAAAATGGGACCGAAACCGACCGGGCATTCTCCCGGTCCGGTTCGGTCCGGACCAAAACTACCGGTCCGGTCGGTTTTGCCGGTCCGGACCGGCCGATACTCTCCCCTAGGTGAAAGCAACGTGCAATGCACGTTTGCTTAGTTTATATGTAATTTTTTTTTTGTTAAGAATTAATTTTTTATTAATAAAGATGTAATATTTTTGGTTAATTAAATAACTAATGATGTAATGTTTATATAATTGATAAATAAATAAACGTTGTGATATGTTAAAAAAGAAGAGCATTAATAGAATCTATAACATAGTCCTATAAATAAACATTTCTCATAGTTCTATGAAAGCTGTTTGAACCCAATGGCATGCAAAAGAAAGAAATAAAACCCATAAATTTTTAATAAACACAAACTGCAATTTGACTTGAGCATAAAAATTTGTAGAGATGCTTTAGTTCATACAAAAATTAGATATGAAAGCTGTTTGAGATAATTTTGATTCTAAGATGACGATCCAACGTTTTCCTCATATTGCACCGCTTCAATAGAGAGGACATTAAACTGCCTATATTTTTTCTCCTTCATTTTATCTGGATCTGCATAAACTTGAATCTTCCAAATTTTTTTTGATAATTTGTCCGCTACACTTTTAACATACGGTCGATTTTCCTACAAAATAAATTTTGAATAGGTTTACATAATTAATAAAAAAACCCAATTTTTTTGTAATTAACTCATTATAACAAAACTCAACTTTTGAAGAAAAATTTAAGAGATACCTCTCCAGCATGTTCCATCAATTCAACTGCTGAACAACCAAGTGTCTGTTCTGCTATTTCACCAAACATAGTAGCAGCTAGCTTTCCAGTATTATTGTCTAGTTCAACATATGCCCTTGCACTTTAAATGCGTTGAATATATTAATTTCAATTTGAACAGTGTTAAATTATAAATTAAATCAAATATAAATTTTAAATCAAAATTGTAAGATACATACCGTGGCATACAGACCCCTTGGCTTTTGCAATATATGCAAAAGAAGCTTTCATTGTATTTATATCCAGTTCCTTTATCACAGCCAATGCATGACATGTAATAAAAAACTTGGGCAAAGTCAATCACATTTATCTTCGTCTTTATCCAAAATTTTGCTTTCTACATTAAATCATGATCAAATTTTAGAATAAATGTTTGTATAAATATTTTAATTTATTAGTAATAAAATAATATTTACGAATAAAAGAATAATTACCGCCATGGGTTGTAAACCCTTAATCAATTATGCAATATCGCAATTCTTCACAATTTTCCGAATACTAACAGAAGACAGCGGTGCAGATGGGTATGTCAAGGATCTTGCAATGATACTTTTAATTCTCAAATCATTATTCTCCGCCCTTAAAGTTGAGGAAAGAAGGATAATATAAGGAAATGAAATATACAGGTAAATTACATAAATCACATAATTTACTCTCATATAAATGCATTAATATGTAATTGTTAATTTGCGAGAATTACCATTACTTCATTGTAGCTGCCTCAGGAAGAAGATGATTGATTATAAAGGTACTCGAATGACGTGATGATAGAGACAATCCTTTGTTGAAATTGAGATCAATATTAGTGCAAGTATATATAGTATGGAAAAATATCTAAGATGTTTTATTATTATAAATACCGTTATACGATCCAATAGATATTTTTGTTCCAAGTATTATTGGCTTATCTTCAATAATATATGATATTTTCTTACATTCGTCTTGGACAAATCGACCCCACATAGTCAAACATATGGGGTTCAAGCTACAAAATTGAAATAATTAAAAGAATTAATAAAATATTCCTAAATTAATATTGGAATTCAATTTTAAAAGAAATGAGAAGTTATAAGAATTTTTTTACCTTTCTTCAATAACATATATCTCTTGGATTGTTGCTGGTCCAGATGCTATCATTACCTCTTTAGTTGGCTTAATTTTGATTACAACAACAAAAATATCTAAATATTTAAATATGAAATGTTAATTTATCGATATATAATTTATAATAAAATTTATATTAAATTACCTATTTCTCCAATCGACCCTCTGTAAGCCTCTAAGTCCTTGAATGGGACGATCTCATATTGCATCTATTTGCTCTTCGTTCTGTGGAACATCTTCTATTATTGCTTTTGAGTTCAGAGTCCATTGATATTTATATTCTCCAATTTTGTACTTTGGATCCACTGGTTTGACGTGTGCATTGATGATATAATACGACTGTAAAATTTTTAAAGTGTCGTCTCGGGGGTTAATATCAGTTCCAAACATTATTACTTGCACTAGATTTCCCTGTACCAATAATAAAAATAATTGTGATTAATAGTGTATTATATAAAATTATGAGGATTATTTTACTATACTAATTTTTTTAAATAATTCCTATATTTTTATTTATTTATTTATAATCAAAATATGTTGTAAAAAGATAAATAAATAAATGTAACGTAATTAATATTTTTATATAATATATGATAGAATTTAAGAACCTTTAATTTCAAAGAATATTGAAAATTGGAAACATAATATATGCTTACAAATATCATATCTCTTGATCAATTAATATCAATTGTTGGTACTTCACTGCTGTGCGCTGGCTTATTCGTTTAGGTGACTTCTCTGTAACGATCATCTTAATCTTCCAGTTTTTTGTATTCGAAGTGATATCCTTTATTGATGTATACACCGTCCACATTTTTTCCCTTTTTAGATACAAAAATATCATATGTATAAGCATAATAGATCTTAATTTAAATTCATAAACTACTAAAACAATTGACGAAGACATTTAATTAAATGACTGAATATTAGACATATAGAGAAAAATATTATAATACACAACAAATCAAAACTATACAATTAAATCTAGTTACCTGCATAACATTAATTTAGACATGATAATGTAAGTAATTCTGTAAACACAATATTTTTTGTGCAGTTATCTTTACGTTGTTTAGTGTACAATGGTCGTATTAGAATCCTCACTGCAGATGCTGTCTTTGCCCTTGATAAAGCCACATATAATTGACCATGTGAAAAAATTGGTTGAGGTAAATAAATCCCAACATAATCCAATGTCTGCCCCTGTGACTTATTTATAGTCATTGTGAAAATTAATTTTATAGGGAACTGAGTTCGTTTGAATGGAAAACCACTATTTTCATCAACATTTGGTAAGAATGGTATCCTTGGAATGAACACTCTTTTTCCGATATGGTGTCCAACTGCAATTTCTGCATCTATGACATTTCTATCAAAAGCTCGACAAATCAAACGGGTTCCATTGCATAGCCCTTCTGAAGGATTAATGTTTCTAAGCAGCATGATGGGATAGTTTTTCTTGAGTAATAATTCATGAGACGGAAGTCCGTTTGGGGTTAGTGTATGTAAGAAATCTTCCATAACTGATTGTTCAGATGCATCTATTGTCTCATCGAAACTGTAATATCGTTGAATATCACCTGAGAACTTATGAATCAACAATGCATTTATTTCGTCAACATAACCGTTCTTCGGTGTTAATATGGCCCGATTCATCATAGTTGAAATATTTATTGAATATTCATGAATATTGTGGAAAACATCTTCTATCAAATGATCTAAAGAAGTGTTGTCATCATTATAGGGAACAAACATCCTATTCGGAATTTTTATGGTTTCATCAACTGTGTTTTGGCGGCATTCTGTTTCCAATTTCTAACAGATAATCTGAAAAAACTGGATCTAATCTTGCTCGCATATTTTCAGTTAATTGGAACTTGGTCAATGTAGGTCACAAATAGAAATAAACCAAACTGGAATTAACCTGTTCTTGTCTTGTTCCTTTACGAACCACGGGTAAAACCTGTCGAAAATCTCCACCGAAAACAACAACCTTCCCACCGAATGTTACATCTGAATTATTGATGTCTCGTAGCATTTTATCCAATGCTTCTATATGTTGTTTTCTCGTCATTGGAGCCTCATCCCAAATTATTAATTTTGCTGCACGTAGTAGGTTTGCCAGTGCACTTTGTTTGCTGACACAGCACGTGCTTCTTTCGCCAGTATCAAGTGGAAGCTTAAAACGTGAGTGTGTTGTTCGACCTCCCGGAAGAATAGATGCAGCAACACCTGATGAAGCAGTTGCAAGTGCTACTAATTTTCTTGATCGTACTGTTGCGAGAAGTGCTTTGTACATGAATGTTTTCCCTGTCCCACCTGGGCCATCCACAAAGAATGCAGCATTCTGGTTTGCAAATACCTTTTCTAGCACTGCATTATAGACATGTTGTTGTTCACTATTAAGAGATTGTGATGCGGCAATATCCTCTTCTAGAATTTCAACAGCCAATTCATCATCGATTTCTCTAGATTGAAATTCTTCTTCATCGAAGCAAATGTCGTCATCAAGAAGATGGTAGCAATTAATGTCTTTCCCCATTGATTCAATTGTAAAAGAGATTGACCTCAATACTTGGGTTCTTACATTTGATATAGAATCTTCTGTTGATTTGAAATCAACTGACATATCTTGCCCAAAGCGTTTCCAAAGCTCCCTTGGATTGGTTAGATTACAATAAACTAATATTGTTGCAAATAACCGTCTCAAACTGGATGGCATTTGATATAGAGATGCTTTGTGTAAACAATCTTCTAAGCTACTGTCTCTCTGTAGCAACCCATGCATTGTTGCTGCTTCGCGAAATGTTGGGGCCACAACACCATCAACTGTCCTGAGATCTTCAAACGACAAAGGTCCTCTTACATGGTTTGGCAATATACGAAGATAATACATCTTGCCTTCAAATGGATTTGCTGTAACAATACGGCCTATAACGGTTTTCTTTTTCCGAGGAGTCCAATCTTTGTTTTGTTGGCTCCAAACATAATATTCTGGAAATTCTTTATACAGTAATCTCTTTGCATTCTCGTCTACTCAATTTAATGCAAAGAATTCTGTTAACATCGACTTTCTAGAACGATCTAAGTTGACAACATTGATTAGATCGTCATTTGCTCGGAAAGTCACTGGGTGTTGATCCTCCAGATGTAAATGTAAACTATACACTGCTGGGTACATTTCATTAATAGTAAAGCCATATATCCTCCACATAGCTTCGGGGGGAGCAATCCATCGCGCCGATTGAAATTGTTGGATTTCATCAACTTGTTGATTGTTTTGTTCAGAAATCAAGTTGAAAGTAACACGATCATGTCCTTTATAAATGTATTTATAAAGATATTTGACTGCTTTTATCGTAGAACAAATCTCGACATTAATGTGACAGTCAAATGTTGCAAGCAAATATAGATTATATGGAACAACCCAACGATTATCTAAATTTTGGCCTCTGACTTTGACAGTTATTCCATTGTTTGAACGCCTATATATTGGGAAACAATCATTTCCAACGGTTGTAGCAGATGCGTAATTCTTTGGATAATTACTTTTGCAACGACCAATTTTTTTTTATGCAAACATTTGATGGGTTCAAGACTCCACATGGCCCATGCATCATATGCTTTACAACAGCGTTATGCAAGTGCATGTTTGTATTTTTATCAGGTATCTTTGCTGATACAATCTCATCAAAAGATTCAGGCGCATAGACCTTCCAATCCTTCTGTAAGATAATTAAAAAATGTGCATGTGGAAAACCTCTCTTTTGATGTTCAATAACATAGACATATGCTAAGACTTTACCAAATATTTTCCTCTTGAATAAATGATCCTTTAATTCTTCTAATTTTGCACGAAAGACTCGAGCAACCAAATCAGGTCGATTCTGACTCTCCTCATGCAGATTTAGTTCATTTGTAATTTCTTTCCAGTTTGGATTGCACGTCATTGTTAAGAAAATGTCTGGTTTGTCATAACGCTGAACTAAAGCCATTGCTTCCATATATCTTTTTCTCATGTCTCTTGGACCTCTGATAAATGATGAAGGCAGTATAATCTGTTTTCCAACATTAGAAGCGTTTGTTTCCCCAAGCGTAATTGTATCAACAATACCTTGATATAACTCTGATTGAATATATTGTTGCTTCTTCTTAAAATAATCTAATCTTGATGTCTCGATCTTAACATACATATCTACTCCAAATTGTTGCAATAGTCGACCAGAAAGTAGCAAAACTGATCTGACATTTTCTCTGATTTGCAATTTGTAGCAATAATATTCACAGCATGAAACAATTGGATCCTTGCTTTTTCTGTTTGACACTACAAAAGTTGAATGTGAATGAAACATTACTAAGTTGGACGTACATATGAAATGAAATTTTTGAATATTAATACTGCAATCTAACCTTGTTGTTCTCTTGCAAGTAATTCTTCTGCAGTCACTGATTGTTGAGGATTTATTGAGCCGTTTGTTTCGTTATATGTAGATCTCCTTCCTCTACTAACCCTTTCAATCCCTTGATGCCAACCAACATCACCAAATAGAAATAACAACGGATATTGCAATGGATCATAACACCCAAAATAGTACTGAACTATATGACTTCCACCAGAATGGTTAAAGACAAAAATGTCACGTCTTCTTAGTTGATCTTCATCATCATTTTCTACCCATATTGCTGCAACTTGTGAAGATGTGGGGGCATTGAATACACGTTGATCTAGGCCAGCATCTGATCTTATATGAATTATTCGATTTTCCAAATCTGGCAAATCACCTAGGGAGCGGAAAAAAATAGAATACTGGATTGATGCGAAGAATATCGATGAGTTGAGTTACGATTGATGGATCCATTCTGTTTGAATCAGAAATGCGATTTTCTAATTCATGTTCTGTATCATAGAAATACAACTGGAGATAAGAAGGACGACCATTTGAAGGAAGCAAATCATTGATATAGTGATAGATCTGTCCTTGAGTTCTGAAAGTATAGATTCCTCTATTTCTCCTGCAAAGATTTTTATCAAACTTCACACCAAAGGATGTAAAAGCAAACTTGTTGTTATAAGTTCGAATGTATGTCCTAAAATGTGTAAATTCATCTGTATTGAAGGTAAACAACGCATAAAGCTGATTAGGAACATCATTTGTGGATAAAGAAATTGTTTCATCAACACAGCAAAAGCAAGTTGTTTTATGGTGGAATCGCTTTGCTTTACAATGTATGCAGCTGGGTACTAACGGCAGAGAATATGCTTCAGATGGCACTACCTTCAACAATTGTCTAAATCCGGTAGAACCGTGATGCGACTGACCTATTTGGTTAAAAAATGAAAATAAGGCAACAGATGTAAGGTCGTCATATTGTTTGAATTATATGAGTAAGGACATTACTAGTAAAGTAGCAAGATTTGATGACTGAATTAAAATAACCAACTGATTTTATATTTGTTTCTTACCCCTACAAGGTGTCGGCATATTTGTATCGTAGCTCGATTCCTCTCGAACGACATATGGATCCTATTTGTATAATATATTCTGAAATCTCAGATGAAAAGAACAGAATGATGGTTGAATAAGAAATATCAAAAAATGATTAGAGGAAAACCTGCTGGATAAAGAGTTGATTAGAAGATTCTGAGACATTGTTTATGGATGAATTTGTCTCTGAATTAATGGCATAGACTTCAATACCAGGAAGAACACATACTTCACGAGACGAATCCTCTTCAACGATATCAATATGAACATCAAAATTTCGCTTTCTCTTTGATACTCTTTGAACAAGACTAAAGTCTTGAATGTTGTCTGTATATTGGACATCATTGTTTGAATATCGAGCAATCGACGCAGTCGTTTGATCACCAACAGATGTATTGAAATCATTTATACGAATCGAGTTCCTTTTGGATGCTTTTTGTTTAGCATATCTTTCTCTTTGTTTTCTACGGATTTCTTCCTTTTTCTCTTCTGGTAAATCTCTATACAGAATTCTTTTTGCAGGTTCTTTTCCATGATCTTCAAAAAATAGTTTACAAACTTAAATTTTACAGAAATTTATATTTTTGTTTGTAATTTTTTTAAAAAAATTATTTACAGAGTCTTACCACTTCTCATTATGTTAATGAAGGAAGTGATTGTTTCAACTGTTGGATTCTGTTCTACACAAGCAAGACGAAAGAAATAAATAACAATTATTTCCTACGCTCAATTAAATAAATAATCAAATGATAAAATATTATGAAACTAACAAAAGCATATTTTAATATCACATACAAAAAATGTTTTAGAAGTTATTTGTCAAACTTAATTCTCTATTCCAAGCAACTACCAACTATTTCTCTACTGATTATTTTAAAATATTTCTCTACTAATTTTTTATTTCGATGTTATGATTTTTTAGTTTTTTATTGTTAATTTTTAGACAAAAGGGATGGTTTGAGTCTTGAGAAAATAAATCAATCAATGTGGCATATGATTTGTATCAATCGGTTTTTTATTATACTTAGATCATTTAAATTTACACATTTTTTAAATTTTTAATTAGTATCTTTTCAAATTTTATATCTTTCGATTTATATAAATTAAGTGTTTAGATTTATATATTAGTGTGTCATCAGTGGATATATATGAACTTAGCTAAATAATAATAATAATAATAAAGCTAGATGTGCGTCAATCAATCAATAGATGTTAATGAAGGAAATGATTGATTCAACTATTGTATATTGCTCTACACAAGTAGCATGAAATAAATTAATAACAATTATTTCCTACAGTCAATTAAATAAATAATCAAATGACAAAATACAATGAAACTGAAATCTAACATTATACAATATTTTAAGAATGAAGGTTCAAAGATTTATCCCATTATGATGTTTGATGTGATCAAGAATCAAGGCTTATTTTAATATATATCGTTTAATCCGTATATATATAGTAATTCTTTTCTCATATATATATATATATATATATATATATATATATATATTAGCAATAATTTAGCATCAAAATATTTGAAAAACCACTCTTTCTAGCTTTTTGTACTGTCAAAGCAACAATGGTAATTAATGTAGCCCTTTGTTAGCGTTTCCTTTGACTACTTATTGGTTTTTGCTTAAATACTAAAATTCAAGTTTATTTTTATTTATTCTTGTATTTGAGTAGAGCGCTGGTGGCCCAATTGGGATCATGCATCTTTGTGGAGAACAATCCCACCTACTGGCAAGTGAGCACAGTGAAGATAGCACATAATTTCCATAGGCCCATATATAAATAATATCAATGCTGATGCAATTTATGTGAAATCCATTTAAAAGAAAATATATAGATTTTTAAAATGGATCTTATTTTTTTAAAAAAATGTTTGTAGTTACACATGAGTTTTCCTAAATAACTGGACATTGCTCATCTATTTTTTTTATAGGATAACTATGCAATTTCTTCATTAAATAATAAATCTAAGGATTTTTGTTCTGTACCCAACTAACAGCTGGTCAAAATATATAGATTTATTAGCAGTAACTTTTTTAAACATATAAAAAAATTAAAATGCACTAATAGTTAAAGTCACGGGCAAGTCGATCCTACATGGCATGTACAGTATGTGACGTGGCAGCAGCTCTTATAAGAGGATTTTATTTACGTACGGTATGTATAAAAAAGTAATGTTACATACAGTTTTAGAATATACAAGTTCCTCATATTCATTTTAAAAAAAAAGTGAGATCTATCATTTCAAACATGATTTTTTTTATGTGGGTTTTATATTTAATTACCTATATTTTTCAAAATTAGTACGTGAAGCTTGCAAATTCTAAAACTACAAATTTCATTTCTTCGTATAAAATGAAGATATAATATAGCAAACAGTATTATCTGATTATTTCTTTTGCTCTCAAGGGAGACCTCTGTGTGTGCATATATATATACTAGTAGTTGGGCGACGTCCAAAGGACGTTCACCTAGTGTATAGAAATATTATTTTTAAGAATTATTATTGTTTTTATTAAGGAAAAAATTTTGATTAATAATGTAATGCTTGTAGAAAAAAAATATAATTTATAACATCAAATAGTAAGATAGACTTAAATCAATTTTAAAGCATTTAGAATTAAAAAAAAAAAAAAGAACCTTGAACCAAAACTGTGCAGCGCAGGAGACAAACTGTTAACAGTAAAGTAACGTGCAAAACACATTTTCTTAGTTTAATAAAATGATTATTTTTTAAAAATGATATAATTTTTATAAAGAAATAAAATACTAAGGTTTTTATAAGATATTATTATTTGATTTTAATGTTTCATAATGAATTTAAATTGATAAATAAATAATATTTTATTGGAATAATTGTATTCATAAATGTAGTTGGTAAATAGATTTAAACTTAATTATTTTACATTTCTCTTTGTTTATATAAGGAATGAATAGAAATTTTAAATAGCATATATAAATTTATATATAAATTATAATTTATATAAAATATCATATATATATAATAGAATATAGAATATATATTTATATAATTTATATAGATATATATAATAGAATATATATGTATATATCTAATATATCTCCTAAATAAATGATCATTAATGCATGGGTTAAGGATCAATGCATGCTGCATGAACTTTAATAATTATGAATTTATTCATAAGTGATTGGGAAGAGAGATTAAAAAAGTAATAACTTTTAAGAAGAGAGAGTCATTTTAATTTATTCATACAACTAACGGTGTTAATTTTAACGGTAAAACAACAAAAACTGTTAAATCAATAAAATTCCGTTAGATAGCCACTTTATATATATAAAGATATATATACCCACTCCGAAGGCATGCGTGTGCATGTCCATGTGCTGACTTGACTGTTTGCTTTGTAGGATTAATCATCTCATCAACTCATATAAGTACGTTGGAGTTTAATTTGTACGTGGGCCTGCCTAGCTAAATGGATCATCGAGTCTTCATTAATAAACATTAACAAGGAATTTGAGTTTTTTTTTTCACTTAATTTCATGAATCATTTAAAAAATAAAATAAAAGTGTATGTATAATTATTGATTTTGAAGAATTATATATACAAGGCTGATCTTAGTCAAAGAAAATAAAAGGAATAGGCAGGTAAAGTTGCTGGCCTATATTTATATAATGACAATAATGTTAATATAAAAAAACTTATTCTTACTTAATTGTCTATGAGTCTTAATTAACCTAAGGGAATGAAATCGATTTGGACCAAAGCCACCCAGTTCAACTTACAAAAGTTCAATAGAAAATTAGGGCCCTAACCATATATGGTTTAGACAGCATGCGCGCATCATGGTCGATCATCAGTGGTTGGTTTGATGTGACGATATATGTCAGATTGAGTAAAGGCAAGTGTAAATTTACAGCTTACATGATGGTGATGTTTGGCAGGGATATTTTCCCATCGGTTTTACGCCCAGATGAATTCTTCCCTTCTTCATTTCTGATGCCCCTCCCTCTCCCTCCCGACCTCTCTCTCGATCTCTCTCTCTATCTAAATCAACTTCATCTTCCGTCTAGATCTCTCTCTTTGTCCCTCTGTTTAAATGATCTTGACGGCAGACTGCATTTATTTCTCTTAACCCATTTCCGGACCTCCATTTTTCATCTTGAGGAGGAGCTAAGAAAGAAGGTAAAAACCCTAACTTATTTTACACCTCTTTCTTTCTCTCTCGCTTGGAAGCTCTCTATTTTTTTTTCTTGTTTTTTGCAAACAACATCAGATCTATATGTGTTCATTTACATCCTGTAGTGATTAATCATTGTTGTTGTTTGTGTTATTGAGGTCTTTGGTGTTCTTTTGGTTTTTGATAAGTTTTCTGATTAGGATTCGGTTACTACTTGACAAAAGAAAAACTAAAAAATCAAAATTATACATGATCTTCTAATAACTAAGATATTGGTAATTATAGCTGAGCTTTAGTTTTATGAATACATGAAATTACACATCAATATCCATCAAAGAAACATAGATTAGTATGTCCTTCAGCAATATCACATTAAACAGATTTTTTCTATAGGTAATATCATATTAAACAGAAATGATTCAAAGGCAACTCATTTGACAAGAACAGTACACATTTAATTGCATTTTCCTTGTGAATATTATAAATTAGACAGAAAATTTTCTCAGTTTTCAATAATGGCAAACCTACAATTTTGAAAAGGCAATAGCTTTTGGGGTTTAATAGTAAAGAGCCTTTCTCTTATGCAAAGAAAAATACATAATTTAAGGAAGTCTTTTTTTTAGTCACCAAAGTTAAAAGAAAAAAATTGAAGTTTAGTTATTACAAAGGAAACAAAGCAAAAGTTTATTTTTACTTATAAGAAAACTTATAAAATCAACAGCTTTCATATCTCTCGTTGTCATTCATTTTATGAGGACCCGCAGAACCAATTTTCTGTATCCAAGGTGGGAACTCTTAACTGGAACATATTAAAAGTTTGTCTAGTCCATATCTGAATATCTTTATATTAAAGGGTGGATGGAAACCTAGATTTGATATCAGTCGCTTAAAACTATTCAGAATTGACTACTACAAACAACTTGCTTCTGTGAAGGTCGAGGTACTTCGGTGTCTATCTGATGATATGTTTGATTGGGGTCACATATGATCAGATTTTGTATAACTGAGGTTGTATGTGTTTTTTCTGTTGTGGGTTTATTTGATTGAACTGGATTGGTATATAAATGGGACGTCGTGTCGGTTGCTTCTTTAAATGGTTTTCATAGGATTTGGATGTCTTGTTACTTGGTGGGTTATTGAATTGGCTTTAGGTTCTCTTGGATATTTACGTTACTTTGGCTTGACCTTTTTCCCCCCATTCGCAGTCTTGCAAAAAGATATCAGTTTATAATGCTAAGTTCTAGTAGAAGACTTTTTTGAGTTTTTATTTGATTGGAGAAATTTGATTGGCTGATTAGTTAGAGTTTTCTCATTTCCCAGCATGGAGGCGACATAAATGTGACAAATCATACTGGGCAAACTGCATTACATTGGAGTGCTGTTCGGGGTGCAAACCAAGTGGCAGAGCTTTTAGTCCAAGAGGGTGCACGAGTGAATGCTGCTGATATGAATGGCTATCAGGTTGGTTTTATCTTGTTTCTTTAGNTAATATTCATTAACGAGTCAAAACGGGTTGACACGACACGACCCGTTATGTTAATGGGTCGTGTTAGGGTTTGAGGTTTTGACACGATAAGCTTAACGGGTCGGGTTAGAGTTGACCTATATGACCCGTTAACACGATTTGACACGACACGAACACGACCCGTTAACACGATTTGACACCACTACTCTCAGGTGCCACCACGATGCACGAAGCACTGTGGGTTGCTTCTGGTGTGCGCAGCACCACCGAGTGTAGGTGGTGAGCGCAACACCCTTTAGTGCACGCTGCACCTCTGCGCACAGATGGTGGCACAACACCTTTGAGGTGCACACAACACCGCTACACAGTGGCTGTAACGAATGGGCTTGGCCCTTACGTCACATTTCCTTCGCGGCTTGTGGCAACTCAGCCCAGATGGAGTTTTCAAAAAGACTTCGCAGCACCAATAGTGCGCGAACAACATTTACGAAAAAAAAAAACAACAAAATAGCACCCTTACAGTTTACATGCATATGCAAATAAAAAAATAAATAAACTGAGAACAATTAAAATATGCGCTCTGATACCAATGTTAGAAAGTACAGCGGAAAAATACCTCAAGCTTAGCTTATAAAATTGCTCCACAAGTTTCTCCAGATTGACAAATCCTAAGCGTTTTTTCCTAGTGGTTAAGTGTACTACGTAGTATAAAATTAGAGTATCATTTAAGAAAACCACAGCCTAAATATCTTAGGATCAAGAGAGAACAAAAAGAGAGTGTTTTTTTGTATTTCATATTAAATCTAAAAAACAATTAAGGGAGATTATATATAGTCCACCCACACGGCTGACCTTAAAGGCCAACCTTAAACTATCAAATAAATAACAAATAAATAACAATAATGCAGTCCATGCATTATTAAACAAGTAACGCATGGCTTAAGTCCTGAATTATACTCAGGAGAGGAGGAATCTGCCTCACGTGGGCACCCCTCCATTTAACATTAATCATATTCCATAAAGCAAGTGCTTAATGCTGTGCAGGAGTTTCAAGCAGTGTGCATGGATTCCATGCATGAGCATTTAATGTCATGTCTTATCTTTAAATTCGTACATCAAATTCAATCAGATATTCGAAGAGGATCTGATGAGCTTATCTTAAAGTTTCAATTGTTTTTCTTACCAAATGTGGCCGAGTTCAAGGTGGTAGAACCGTCTAGGACATTTATATTACTAGTGACAATTGTTTTGTTGATGCCATCTCCAACCAACATGACATTCTTCATGTTCCATCCGATCTCCACTTTCTCATTGTAGACCCCTGATTTCACGTAGATTATTACTCTTTCAGGTCGCTTGCGACCCATTCTAGAAAGTGCAACAACTGCTGCATTGATTGTTCTGTGAGTGCCAGAACCATCCTTTGTTACCATGAAGTTGGCACTGGAAGTTGACGGATTCCATGATGTTAAAATGCCCCCATTTTGAAAAGATTTTTGGCCACTAGTTTCCTGGATAAACAACATTAATGACGTATAAGTCCAAATGTAATTAAGATGTTTTAAATTGCTTAATAAGCCAACTATTTAAATAAAAAATTATTAGAAAGTAGAAACATGTTTTAGAGCACATGCATTGACATTGGTGCAGCCAAATGCATATACAAACACATATTTAACTAACAATCTCACTTTTTCTACTGCATTGGATTAACTATATGTAAATTTTTTGCTTACTATGAACAATGTTTCTACATATTTTTAGATCTACTATTCACCTTCATTCTTTATTTTAGTACTTTCTTCTCTCTCTCACCCAACTACTTTATTTTTCTCTCTCCTCAACTTTTCCTTTTCCTTTAATTTTTTCTCTACTGTATTGGTATATATTTGGTGATATTCAATTTTAAGACAGCACAATTAATGTATATTTTTTAGATGCGACACGTGTTAATTGTCGCAGATTTATATATCAAGTACCACGTTAAATACCACTACTTACTATGAATCGAACATGTGGCTGAAAATAATAAAATTTAAAATAAAATAAAATTTAAACAAATAGCTAGCGACTTACCACCTTTCCTACCCGTACTACTTTCACTGATCACATACAATTTAGCAAGAGCTTCACGAATTAGTAAAGTGGTCAGATTTTCTGCCACCACATGATGATGATGATCAGCCTGATCATCAATAAAACCGGCCTTCTCATGATCATGATCCAATCCATCCAAGCAACTCCTATGGTTCGCCAGCACGCCACTTAGCCAAGTGCGAGCATCATCGTCTGTGTAATCATGACTCTCATCATGATCAGAGAGCAAGCGAGCAAGCAGGGAATCGCTCTCATCATAGAGCCTGGCACAGTCACTAAAAGACCCACCCCGTACATGGTTTTTCCAACTGGCAACTTTTGACCCATGCAGTACTTGTCCGAGAGAGGTCTGGACCCAAAAATTCTTAGATTGCAGAACCTGGGTTTGAGCCATTTGCAACAGTAGTGCCTGATCTAGTTCTAATTGGAGGCAAGAGATGTTGGTGGCCATGGCTAGAATTAGGAGAAGAAAGGTGGTGGCCATGGGACAAGTACTACCTCTGGCACTGGACATTGTGGCCATATAGATAGAATGTGGGCAAAATCATGTGCTGGTTCGGTTATTGCAGACAAGTATCATTAAGGTTGACAGACTATGTATATGCAGGTTTATATGCATGCATTAATATTATTGGCGACATGTACAACAGAAAGAAAAACGTACGCGCATCATTAAGAAGTACATTGTTAGTTGAAGTGCATATACACATAGCCGGGTGATTCTTATTATATCTTTTATATATAAAAAGTGTGTATGAAACAGAAAATTTTGTTTTAACGGTTTTTCTTGTTTTTCCGTTAAAGTTAACACCGTTTGTTTAAATACGTGTGAATGTAATCGGCATATAGAATGAAGACATAAATGTTGAGAGAGATAGCATTCAATGTTGTTATATGATTTATTAATCACAATAATTACAATATTTAATAGTTTATATAATAAGTAATTAAATATTAGTTATTATATTTTTCTCTTTCTCCTTAACATATACACATGTATTAGGTGCATAAGATGTGAATCCCTAAGTATAATACACGTGTATTATTCGTTTCATTAACTCAGATTATTGAGTATTCCAAATTTAAAAATCTCATATAATATATAATACAAGTGTGTTTAATCAAAGTGTTTTTTTTCCCATGGTAGTAGGATGTAGCTTCCGTTAAGTCATATTCTACACGTGACCTTGCTATGATGGGCACGTGACAAAAACCGTGATCATTGAGCTAATCAAGAAAGAGTAAATTCGGCCAACAACTTCAAAATATATTTTAGAATTTATATATATGCTATATATAGAAAATATTATACCACAAATTTTATAAAAAGATTATGTTTTAACTTTATGTTGTCCCTGATCGACTCAACCAACAGAAAAATAAGAATTTCAATGTTGTTTCTATTGATCGTCTACATGATGACATAAATTGATGAATTATTCTAAAATTATGGATGTTATAAACATGTATTGGATTATATGATATTTTGAACTAATTTTTTTATCTTCTCCAATATGCCTTAAATTATTAAGTAACATCAATAATTTTTATAAAATATATATTATTTTTTACAAATAATCAATAATTTAGACAAACGTGCTTTGCACGTTACTCCCACCTAGTATATATATAAACACTTACAGCCGTGATAGTTGGGTTAATTTTTTATAATTCCAAAAAAGATGTTGTTCAAGCTGAAAACCAATTTTTTTTTTAAAAAATTTTAATTGTAGAAGATTTATTTATTTATATTTTGGTACTTACTGCGGCGACTTTTTGTTTCTTTTGGTGCGACTAAATAGTTTTGACGCTACAACAAAGGTCTATAAAACTTTAGTAAGCATAAGTTGCGACGGCAAAAGCTCCTCGCTTCAATTTATAACTTTTAAAGACTATTTCGTTGTCCAAATTTGGGTACAGAAGTGAGAATTTGATTCCGGCCCAAAAGGCCCAAACACTACCGCAATCAGCGATGGGCTGATGGCAAAAGCTGCAATGAATTGAGACGATAGGATCGGCGATCTGCTCTCATTTATCCTGCTTGCCTTCTCCGCGGGTTTGGTTAGTTACATGAAATTAAAAATTTCATTTTATTTTATCTTAATTTATAATTATAAGTTTTTAAATTTATATATAAAATATAATAAATAATTTAATTTTTTTAAATTTTAATATAAAAATAATATTAAAAAATAATATTATAATAATATTTTATTTATTACTATTTTAAATATCTTATTTATGTAATTAAACTGTCCTAAATCTCTGGAGTTATTTATTTCAAAAAAAAAAAAAAAAATAGAGTTAAGAATTTCTGATGATAATGGTCAAGGAAACAATTATTTTTTGTATTTATTTTTTGAAGATCTATATAAATATGTATTGATTTATTAAGTTCACGCTTTCCCTCGTTTTCTTCTTCTTGAACAAGCTTTTGAAGGAAGCCCACAAAATGGGGGAGAAAGAGATCGAGAAGGGCGATAGCAGCTCAGGCGACTCAGCTCGGCCTTGGCAGTCTTGCCACACCGTATACACCAACGCCAAACCAGGTACGTTTCTTTAACGATTTCACACCCGTAGTGACCCGTGCAATTTTCCTCTGTCTCAGACTTATTGGTACTTTTTTTTTTCAATGATTGAACTTACATCATTTTTAAAATTTCGATTTTGTTCTAGTAAATTGATTGTGCGCTAGAAGCGTGGTGGTTGATTTGATATGTATTGAATTGGTTGAATTGAACTTCCTTCTACACAGATCAGTTTCAATTCTTCCTTCACTTTTATTCATTAAATTAACTCCTCGATCAGTGAACCAGTTGCATTTATTCTTGGACTAATTCTGCATAATCATTGCTCTTGAATGTTTACTTTGCGAGCTTCTAGGTATGGATGGAGTGGACAAGGAAAAAGTGCAAAGAATAGTGTATGAAATGAGCAAAGGGTCGAAGTATTTCGAGAATGAGCAACGCAAGGAGGCCTTTACAAGGCAAAAAATTGAGAGCATGCGTGCTCAGTGTGCCAAGCTCACAGCGGCCGATATATCTCATTATCAGACGGTACAAAAGAAGCGGAAATGCTTTTACTGGATAAGCTTATTTATATTCATCATATGCGAATCCTATACATTCAAAAAGAAAATGATTTATGAATCCCATTGAAATTAAGCAATTTTATACATCATAGTATATTTTTTCTCCACATAATCTTATATAGATGGATTAAATGTTTTTGCATATAAACAAAGCCCGTCTTGAGTGCTGACGTTACAGAATGTGAAGTCACAAACTGGAACTATGCCTCAATGTGCACTGGTCTCAGAGTAGCGTGCAAAACTTATCTAAAGCATTCAATTTGTCCCTTCCCCTTTTTCTACGTTGTCTATGTGTGTGTGATTTATGTGGCCTGCAGTGTTCTAATTTACGTTTTATCCTATTAACAGATGGCAAATAAACGAATTTCAGAGCTAGAGGCTACACGCGACTTGTCAAGGATTTGGCTGCATGTAGATATGGATGCTTTTTATGCCGCTGCTGAAACATTAAGTAATCCATCGTTAAAGGGCAAGGCAATGGCTGTTGGGAGCATGTCTATGATCTCTACGGCCAATTATGAGGCATGGAATGCAATTATACATGATGTGATTTTTAAAGGGAGTCCTGAATGAATTTTTGACTGGGCCTTGTGTTTTCTTTTGTTATTTAGGAAATTTCCCATCTTTTGCAAATTTCCTTATATAATTTGGATCACCTTTATTTGAAAGCTGACTGAATTTTCTGCAGGCACGGAGATTTGGGGTTCGTGCAGCAATGCCAGGTTTCATTGCGCGTAAATTGTGTCCAGAGTTAATTTTTGTTCCCACTGATTTTAAGAAGTATACTTATTTCAGCGATTTAACTAGAAAAGGTAAGATGTTCTACTTTCAAGAAAGACTTTCTGATGCAGCTTGTTTGGTAATTTCTGATAATTGGTTTTCTTGTTGTTAGTCTTCCATAAGTACGATCCCAACTTCATGGCTACTAGTTTGGATGAAGCATTCCTTGATATAACTGATATCTGCAAAGAAAGAGGCATAAACAGTGGAGAAGTAAGTCAGCACATATTATCAACTTTTTGCATGTGCATGCCCACTTCGTGTTTGTAATATTAAACCTTTGTTTTTCTGTTATACCTTGGTGAAGATTGCTGAAGAACTCAGAACCACTGTTTATGAAGAGACTGGTCTTACATGTAGTGCTGGGGTGGGACCAAACCGCTTACTTGCTAAGGTTCTGCTGGCTATTTGCTTCATACTCTCTTTATTTGTATCCTGCATGGAACCCACATATACGTCTTCTTTATACCATAAATTATTTTTAGTCACGTCACTAATAAAAAACTGGTCTTCCTGGAAAGTTGTCGTGTTGCACCCTCATTTTACTTATAAAAAAAAAAAAATTGTTGTTTGAAGAACTTCACATGTTCTGTTTATTAGGTCGTTTCAATTTAGTTAATGGGAAAATCCATTGCAAGGAATATATATTAGGGATATCTAACCCTAGAATGTTTCTTGAATTATACCAGTCAAATCTACAGGCAATCTCTATAACGCAAAAATAGGTCTGCATATGAATCAGAAAATAGATTTTCAAGTCCTGAAACAATTGTTTCATGGTTAAAAAAAAGCTAAAATGAGCAGATAAATTCAGACCAGCAAGATAAAAATGAGAATATATCAGGAACATCCCAAAATTAGATCTTAAGATGAGGTTTTGCATTGTATACTTTGATACAGTCTTTCTGGGTTGGATGGCAATATTGTTCTTGCCACATTCTAAGGTCTTAAGCTTTATACAGATTCAGACTATGTGCCATTATGTTTGTTTTTTCAGGTTTGCTCAGATATAAACAAGCCAAATGGACAATATGTCTTACCAAATGACCGGATGGCTGTCATGACATTTATATCCTCACTTCCCATACGAAAGGTATATCTGTTAATGTACTGATCTACTTCACTAGGCTTCATTTGAAACTTTTCTATTTTGCTTGCAGAATTAGACCTTTCTTTCTCCCTTTTAAATGTAGTCATGAAGTCTAATATTTGATTTAAACCCACCCATGGGTAGTCCAAGTGGTAAGGGCGAATTTGTGTGCATGAGCCTCTTGTCACAGGTCCCTGGGATCAAACTGCAATTTAAGTGGGAGGCCATGGTTGTGGGTTGCTGTGCTAGTCTCTCCCCAGGGGTTTAGGTTCCATGGATGAGTCATAAGGGCTTTGCCATGGGGTGGTTCCCTTGTCATCAAAAAGAAAAAGTCTAAAATTTAATTAAAAATTCTTACCTCATCTGTGGGGATGCTTTATTTGCAGATTGGGGGCATTGGCAAGGTCACTGAACATATTTTAAGGGATGTATTTGGAATAAATACATGTGAGGATATGCTAGAAAAAGGTGGTTTTGTTTGTGCGCTCTTCTCTCATTCTACAGCAGGTTAGAATACCGGTCAGTTCTTTCTACTGTCACACTTGACTGCCACCACAAATACAAACTTATTAGAACAACTGTTGTATTGTCATATAAATTTAGAAATTATGTTTTAGTATAGCTTGCATGTTTTATGATTACTGCTCCCTCTTTCAGTTAAAGATCTGCTTCCTTTTCTTGGTTTTCTCCTCCTATCTGGAGTTTATGCTTCCCTCTTTTTCTTGTTTTGTCTGGAGTTCATTCTTTTCACTCTATTTCTTTTTTTTTTAGGGGTGAGATTAGGCAACAGTGGTTGTTGTTTAGAAAACCAAGTCTGTTTCTTTTTGGAAATCTTTACAAAGCATAGTTATCAAAACAATTAGGAGTTGTGGTTGTTTACTTTATAACATTATTTTTTACTTAGTTCTGAGATGTTCTTGCCTTATCTCATCTCATTCCTTTTGAGTTTGATCTACTTTTTTCTTCCTTTAATTTTTTTCTTTACTGCTTCCATTATTCATTGCAGAATTCTTCCTCTCTGTGGGACTGGGGCTTGGGAAAACAGGCACTCCTCAAGTCAAGTTGCGAAAGAGTATCAGTAATGAGAGAACATTTGCAGCAACAGGGGATGAGGCCTTACTTCACCAGAAATTATGTAAGTGGTCCCACTTTTCTCCTCTCTTCTTTTTATTTTTCTTGCGCCTAATGAACATATATTTATATTGCTTTGTAACAAAATCTGCACCCAATCAGTCCAGTTTAGGCTGGGATGTGTCACTCTAGAACCCTGCACTGCCAATTTTATGAGCAGAAAACACATCTAAGTACTCAAAGATTCTGGTAATGAGGTTGGGTTGAGTGCGGCTTACCCAAGCTTCATTTGCTCTCCCAAGTCCCAAATGGCAAATACTCGTGTTTCTCTTAAAAATAATGCTGACTGGCATCTAGTTGTGTTCAAAGCTAAAATTATTACAATTTTATGTGTCAATACATCAGTTCTGCAGAAAGTACAGCTAACCTATATGGCAAATGGGGTAGAACAAACTATGTAGGGCAAAAAAAAAACTATGTAGAAAATTGATTGGATTTTTCTTTGAAAAGCCTTGTGAACGTTATGTTTGCAGGTGATCTTGCGGATATGCTATCTGCTGACATGCAGAAAGAAGGTCTGTCAGGGCGAACATTGACTCTAAAACTGAAAACATCATCATTTGAGGTGCTTTCTGATTCTCCATTACTACTCTCCCTATAATTATAGTCAATACGTTTTCTGGCATGAATCAATGAATATATGAATTTACTTATCAAAATTCTATTAGTCATCTAGTTACCGTGAGAAGGGGGGAATTGGTAACTTATGCTTGATTTGTGAATTTTCTTTCTCACAATTTATTTCTTCTCTGCCATTGTTGGTTTTTTCTAAATCTTTCCTGCTTTGTCATTTACTTATTACTAGTGTGTAGTCTCTAATTAGAGTTTCCTGTGCCCTTGACAGGTTAGAACCAGAGCTATGACTTTACAACAGTATATTTGCTCAAGTGAGGATATTTTGAAATATGCTTCAAATCTGCTAAAGGCTGAACTTCCCGTCTCTTTGAGACTGATAGGTACCAAACAATTTGTTCTTAATATATCTATTTACGAAAGTAGTGCTATATTTATTGATTTCTCCAAGTTACTTATCAAGGAAAAAAAAATAATTTCCAAGGAGGGGATAGAGTGAAGGGACCTAGATAAAACTTAGTTACTAAGGTCTCGTTTGGTTACACAAACCAGCTCATCTCATCTCATCTAATAATTACAACTTTCCCAAACTCCTGCACAAAATACAATAAACAATTCAACATTTTCAAATCCCAAAACAAAAATAATATTTAAAAATTTTATTCTAACAATATTTTATTCAACTTTCAACTTTCGTCTTATCTCATCTGTGTAACGAAACGAGGCCTTAATCTCATGCCTTGTAGGACTTAAGTATAACAATTCAGTTACATTTCCTTATTTCAGGTCTGCGGTTGTCTCAATTCAATGAAGACAAGGTTGGTGCTCCATCTGATACTACACAAAAAACTCTCACAGACTTTCTTTTGTTGAGAGATACTTCTAGGAAACTTGACGATCATAATGGTTCATTGGGTGCAATTATTGATGATCATCGCTTCACGAATGACACAGAAACGGGTTTTCCTCTTGATAGCCATGAGATATATGGTTATAATGGTAGAGATTTATTGGATTCCAACCACGTACCATATCTGAATGACACTAACCATGCTATTAGCAACAAGGCTGGTGAAATAGGGAAAATTCACGAACCTTTGAACAATGAAACTGCAAATGAGGTATGTGAGAACTTTAAAGACGTTTACATAATCTTGACTTACTACTAGAAATTATTCTTCATAGAAATAAAATTCATTGAAACTGCTGAGGGGATGAAACTCAAGTATAGATATTATGTTAAAATGATTTTTAGATTATTCTCAGACATGTATCTTTACTCAAAACATTTTTTTTTATCTTCCTTTTTTCTTTCTGTGACTTTTCTGTTTGTCTAGACGAATCTCCCAGAACCAAAATTGAATCAAAATGCAGTATCCGAGTTGTTGGTAGCGGATTCATCTTCTGTGCAGTTTACATGTAGCAGTCTAGATGAAGAAAATAAGAGAGCTAACTTGCTGGATGATGAGGTTGTTTCTACATCCAATCAGAGCGAGCTACTTATGTGGGTCAATGATTACAAGTGTTCACTATGTGGAATTGAATTACCACCAAGTTTTGTAGAGGAAAGGCAAGAACACTTTGACTTTCATCTTGCTGAGAGACTTCAGAAAGAGGAATCTCTCTATGACACAAGAACTATAAAGCAAAGACACAGGTATTAGAATTCTTCAGTATTTTAGAACTCTGATATTGTTGACAAATATCATTTTTTTCACTTTAGAGTTAATGTCTCCACTTTCTAAATTGTACTCCTATGATTAATTGAGTGAATCTCTTTTTTTCTTAATTACATTCTATCTTCTTATAGAATTAAGTATTTGGTCTGCCAATTGACAAGTTTGATACCTCATCAGGTTTTCCCAGAAGGATAATAACGTGGCAAGCCAAAGCAAACGTAAAAAGCATAAGACTTGCCCAAAAGATAAGGGACGCATTCCAATAGACGTGTTCTTTGTCAAGAGTAGTAAGAACTTTTAGTCGTGTGATCTAATTTTAGTAATCCATGTGTATTAGCCGTGTATATGGTTGGTTATGTATGCTATATAAAAAATCCTACAAATTGTTAACCTTCATTTTCTTTATTCGTGTATTCATCATGAGCAATGTACTTGTTTCAGCTGTGTACAATAATCTTTCAATAATGATAGTAAATACAGGAGTCACGTGTTTATTTCCTTTTCTAGAATCTAAAAAGGAAGAGATCAGTGGATGAAGTTCATATGGCATTCATTGGCACCCTTAAAATTCTTATTGCTGTTTAAAATTCTATATCAAATTATTTACGTAAGGGGAAACAAGAAAATCATGCAATAATCTCTAAAATGGTCCCCCAAAAAAAACCTCTCAAAGGTTAATATGACATTTGAAATGAAAAATTATTTAAAATGTGATGGATCAGTTGGTAATGAACAAAAGTATGCAATCCTCATAGAGTTACCGAAAATTCGACTTACTGTGACGACAAAAATAGCCTTTACAAGTATAACAATCGCCCTAGTACGCAATATTTAGGAGCGTCTGATTCCGAAACGCCTGCAAGCGTTCATGACGTTGATTAGAGCCGCGTCGGTCACAACTCACGAGTTTAACCTTTGCCTAGACGTCACCCCTACAAAATGAAAATTCAATCCTTTTAATTTATTCTTCACTCTCTGTTTCCTTAATGGCGTTCTCGTGCCAGTCCAATCGCTGACAACGTTTGTTACCTCGAGTTATCTGCGTGCCACAAGCACCTCCACAACCACAGATAATCAGAAATGGCACTAACGGGTAAAATACCAATTTCCATGTCTCCCCCGCCAAATCATCTTAGAATCCGAACTAGAACTCAAATCGCATCCCCTTCAATCATCTCTCTATCCCGAATCTCACCATTCCAAGCTACATCGAAAGCCCATTTGAATTCCCCCCGGAAAAGCACCACCCACTATGAAAACAGAGAGGGTAAGATTGAGGCCACTTTACCAACCATGTCAGAGATATTGGATTCATCAAGAGCCCAGAACCTTGATCTCCAGCTCCAAACTTTAGGACCCTTCTTCAGAATTACAGCCAAGAGCTTGGAAACCCAAAAAGAACTAGGGAAAGCTGAGGGGTTGATAAGGGTCTGGCTAAAAGGAAGAATTCTTCACTTGGACTCCATTAGATTGAGGAGAGACACATTGGGAATGGAAAAATCAATCTTTGGTATCGGTTTGTTCATTGGAGCTGTTGCTGTTAGGTATGGATATGATTGCGGTTGCACGACAGCTGAGTTACTGGCTATCAATGACTCTGATCTCTACCATTCTAAGGTTCTTCCCCTCTTCCCTGCAATCTTTTCCTTATCTGCTGCTTTTGTTGCATTTAATTGAAAGGTGCTAGTGAGGAAGTATGTCCCAAGCTGTCAGCGAGTCGATATTTTACTTGCTTAAGTAGTCTCCTTCGTTTAACCCACTTTGATGGGAGGAACAGAATGGAAAGGGAAAAAGGAAAAGAGGAAATGGAATGGAACTCGGGTCCCTTTCCATTCCCTCTGAAGGATTACATTAGCAAGTGGCGAAACTCTTCATTCCCTTCGTTAAAGAAGTGAACTTTTGGGCTGAATGCTTCATGCCCGTTGTCAAAAGGACTTGACATTTCGTTTTATTCGAGTACGAATTGATTGAGCTTCGCATTTTTTTGTACAATCGGTTATTTACCACATTTTCACTCTTCATGAGAAGATACCTTTATTTCTATTCCTCCTTAATGAACTCTCAACACACACTGGAAATAATATCCGAGACATTTGACTTTTTTGCTAATTTATTTGTCCCACATTGGTGGGATTAAAGTAAATGGACGCCTCAAGTATAAATAAGAAGCTTAGCCTCTTAGTTTAAGTACACCAGTCAAATGCTTATTTAGTAACTTTTAACTTTAGTTAAATTCCTCTATTAACATTTTTTGTAAAAAGGGAAAGATGTGTAAAGTTAAAGGTTTACTAGTGGGGTAACTTTATGGGTGTGTTTGGAGTGAGGAGAAAAATTATGTGATTGTAATAATTTTTCACATAGTGAATTTTCTTCTCTAGGTCTGGTGGTTTTTCTTCTGTTTTGGAGTTTCCACGTAAATTTCTTGTATTGTTATTATTTCTCTATTTTTCTTGTTATTCCTGTAAAGGGTAGATCCTAGGGGAGGTGAATTTGGGAGGTCCAAATTTTCAACAATTGGTATCAGAGCCATTAGGTTCTTTTTGTGGGGTGGAGCTTTGGTGTGATAGTATGAATACGTACAGTCTAAGGAGGTTCTGTCTAGGAGATTGGAAATTTTAAGTGTGTCCATTGTGACCCTCCAATCTTTCCTGGGAACTGACTTAGTGAGGTACTATTCATTTTTACAGTAAATTCATCAAAGCAATATCAGGAAGTATGCCTTCAAATGTTGTCAAATTTGAGGTAGAGAAATTTGATGGGAGAATCAATTTTGGTTTGTGGCAAGTACAAGTCAAGGATGTCTTGATTCAATCAGGATTACACAAGGCATTAAAGGGCAAACCAACACCTGAAGTTAGCACTAGTACTAGTGTGACTGGTGAAAAGAGCATATCTAAAATGAGCGATGAAGATTGGGAGAATCTGGATTTGAGAACAGTAAATGCGATACGTCTGTGTCTGACCAAAAATGTTCTTACAAATGTGCATGGAATATCTACGGCAAAAGAACTCTGGGAAAAACTTGAAGAGTTGTATCAGACGAAAGGCGTCTCAAATCGTGTGTACCTGAAGGAGCAGTTTCATACACTGCGGATGAGTGAAGGTACAACTATTTCAGATCATTTAAGTGTTCTCAATGGCATTGTCGCTGAGCTAGAAGCTATTGGAGTTAAAATTGATGATGAGGATCAAGCCTTGAGACTCATCTGGTCTCTTCCATCTTCCTATGAGCACATGAAGCCTATTTTGATACATGGGAATGAGAAAATAATTTTTTCAGAGGTTACCAGTAAAATCTTTTCTGAAGAAAGAAGACTAAGTAATGGAAGTAATGTTCCACTTGAGAACTTAGTAATGGTAGTAGCTGGAAATGGGAAGATGAAGAACTCCATGAAGAATAAAGTAGTCTGCTGGGAGTGTGGACAATCTGGGCACGTCAAGAAAAATTGTCCAAGAGCAGGAGCTGGTTCGGCAAGTGGCTCCAAGTCAGTAAATGGAGATACTGGAAATGATGCTAATATTGTGTCTCTCTCCATAGAAGATTTTGATTTTTAAAAAGAGACATGTACATCCTCATGGCATGCCGCTAATTTCCAAAGTTGCCATGATAGAGGATGTGTTAATGTTAGCGAGTCCACAAGTTTGCACATATGCATTGGTTTGGCATTGATGCATGGTGTGTGGTGGAAATTCATGTTGATGGCTGATGAACTTCCAGAAAAGCCAAACATAGAAGCTACACCATAATTTTCAGCAAGGTTATTTTTGACATGGGCCGAAGTGAAATGTTTGGAATTGGTTTATTCTGAGTGGGTATGCTTTTATGGTGAAGCATGATAGCGGAAGTTATGAAGATCTTCATTGAGGTAGAACTTGGTTGTGGGACTAGTTAAAGTCGCAAGGTGGAGATTGTTGACTTTTTTGCTCATTTATTAGTCCCACATCGGTGGGATTAAAGAAAAAGGGCATAAGCCTCAAGTATAAATAAGAGGCTTAGCCTCTTAGTTTAAGTGCACCAGTCAAATGCTTATTTAGTAACTTTTGATTTTAGTTAAATTCCTCTATTGACCTTTTTTGTAAAAAGGGAAAGAGGTGTAAAATTAAAGTTTTACTAGTGGGGTAGCTTTGTGGGTGTGTTTGGGGTTTGGAGAAAAATTGTGTGATTGTAATGATTTTTCACATAGTAGATTTTCTTCTCTGGGTCTGGTGGTTTTTCTCCTGTTTTGGAGTTTCCACGTAAATTTCTTGTATTGTTATTATTTTTCTATTTTCTTGTTATTCCTACAAATGGTAGATCCTAAGAGGGGTGAATTTGAGAGGTCCAAATTTCCAACACTTATTCCATTCGATTCCATATTAATTCACGATTCCCTTTATAACTCCCAAACACAACTTCATTGTTAGTTTCAGGAGTCGGCATAAGTTAAACGCCAAGTAAACATTGCCAGTGGCCCTTTTAACTACAAGTTCGTTTTATTTATATCAAATTATCTTGGAAATAAAATTTATCTTACTATTTTTTCCTGACACGCCCTTTTGCAATGTTCCAGCTTGTTAGGTTCTACAGGAGAATTGGGTTCAAGGCTGTACATGAGGTGACCGGATCAACATTTAGAGATTATGCCCACATGCTGGTCTGGGGAGGCATTGGTACCCGAATGGATGCCAATGTTGAAGAACTTCTTATAAGATGGTGCACCAGGTTCAAATCTCGAAAATGATTCCATCATGATCCCTTGTTGAGTAGTTTGCCATCAGTTTCATGAGTAAACACATTTTCTTCCAAATTCTATGAGCCAGAGGGTGGAATTATTTTCTAAAGCCTAAACCAACAGTGGAAAATCAATCTGTAAATGGTTGTGAGCACTGGTCCAGAGCACCGCCCTGGCCTCTTGGCTTTTGTGATAAGACAGACTTTCGGAATGAGGTTTTTTCCCAGTAACCAAGTCATTACTGTTCAACTCCAGTGTTGAGCTGAGGAGGATACACTTTATCCACATAATTGAATGATAACACGAGGAGAAACGCCAACGGAGGCTGCAAACCGATTCTTAGACTAAACTGTTAAATGAGGAACCTGTATTAGAAATCAATCATTCACAATATGGCCTACTTTGTCCAAACTCTGCAAAGCCTAATTCCTGCTGTTAGTGCTTATGTCAAGTAGATTGTATTTATGAACATTTACTGTCTTCAGCCACTAAAAAGGAGTTGGGTGGTGGGAATTGAGCACCTTAAAAGAAGCAAGGTTAGTTTGCACGAGCACTTCAATCGAGTGTTTTCATCTTTGTTTTTTTGTTTTTGTTTTGTTTTTTTTTTCCTTTAAAGAAAAAAGAGTTTAAATTACAGCTCACAAAGGACAGATAATTTATTTTTATATTTTTCACTTTAATTTAATCATATTTTACCCATAAAAAAGAACATAAAATAAAATCCACAAAGAACAAGTAGAACAAGCACGCAAAAAAGATGTCATCATGATTTTATGTATGTCGAGAATTTCCATACCTTTTATTTTTCAACAATTGTTATGATATAGATCAATTTGTTGTATTAAGTACAGGTAATTAGACTTAAGTACCAATCAAAAAAATTAAGAACGGTTAATTAGATCTAATTTTTTATAATTAACATTATTCTCATTGGATATATCTTCTTGTTTATTATATTTTAAAACGTCAAAATATATTGATTATTCAATCCTGAAAATATTTATACTTTTCACGTAGAAAATGTGATGGACATCTTAAATGAATAATGATATTGCTATAATTATTTTATAATCAACAAAAATGATAATGCCACTTTAATAAAAATATAAATTTTTTTTATTTAAATTTAGATATTTCCATTTTAATAAGGCCTTGCTTTTCATTTTTTCAAATTTTTGTATATACTTTCGTTTGTTTACACGGTTTAAATGAGATAAGATAAGATATTTTGTTGAAAGTTAAATAAAATATTGTTATAATATAATTTTTTAATATTAATTTTATTTTAAAATTATATAAAATTAAATTTTTTATTATATTTTATATAAAAATTTATAAAAATTATATAAAATAAGATAAAATCATTATAATTTAATTTTACGTAATCCGTATCATAAAACTTTCGTTTGTCAGTAATTAAGAAACAATTTGTTGAGATGTGAGAACCATGGTTTTTAATATCGTACCCTACCGGCTAATGGTCCGGTATAGGTATTGGATTTGTTCCGTACCGGTTGAAATACTAGTCGTACCGATTTATATTTTAGCCTGTATCGGCTCGTATTTCGGTCTTTATTTATTTATTTTTATTTCTTCACTATAAGTTCATTTTTAACTCTCAATTTAGATTAAACTATTTATAATTTATACGTATATGTATTCATATATAATTTCTTCATATATAGACTATTATTTTAAAATATAATTTATATATATAATTTATTTATATATTAACTATTTTAAAATAGTATCGATATCAAAATTTTTCATTTTCACACCTTAATCAACGTACCATATGATACGGTATTTAAAACATTGGCAAGCACTGCGTAATAAAAATCATTCACGAAGGACAGGTACGAGGAATGGATAAGGGAGAGAAGAGGGGTCCGGATCTAGTGCGCGACTATTATCGTACTCTCTAACCTGGTTCGCAATTGATCAAACCCTGCGGCCAGGATCACATCTCATGCAATGAGCAATAATATGGTAAATCCAGTTATATAAAAGAAATTTACAAAGCAAAGACTCGTTCGCACTGAAACCCAAAGACTCCAGTCGAGGAGGAAACAGCAGCTGCGTCTATGTCTCGTCGGGAGGGCCGTGATTCCGACTCCAGACGGCACCGCTCCAGGTTCGATCGAGAGCCAAGGTACCCCTCCTACCTCCCATCAATGGAACTTGCGGGATTTGTTTGTTTGGATTCTCTATTCACTAGTTTGATATTGTAACCCTTTTCCTCCTTTTTTCTTCCTCTCGCATTGAATGATTTTCGGGGAAAATATTTTGTACCCAAGATAATTAAAATGAATTAAATTATGTATGTATGCATTTGTAGCTGAGAGCCTTTCACTAATGTTTTATTTTATTTAATTTTGTTTGTATAAGCTGCCACTGCCAGCATTGGCGACATGGATGATGACTTCTACATGATCTATGGCCTTTCTTGATTTTCTGCTTACGAAACTTTTTCTTTACTGACCAGACGGGCGGAACCAGCAATTTTTGGGGGCCAACTTTTCTATCGAACGAGATGTTTATATAAAATGAAAAAATATTACAAAATCATAAAGCATATATAAAATTAAATCTCGATAATTTGCCAAATAACGTGGAAATAAAATTTAAAAAACACAACTTAATGTCTGATTCACATTTTTGACAATAATATTTTATAGAATAATATTAACCCATTATTATTTTTGTAAATATGAAATATTTAGAAATTGTTTTCTTCATAAAAATGATCAATTAATCTTTTAGAATGCCATCTTTTATTCTAATATCTAAGCTAGTTTATCAAATTTCATGTAGAATCTATCTATTTTGGTGTCACATTAAGCATAGAATACTACAATTGAGACCTTAAATAAACTTTTCCTTACTCAATTAAGTTTAGAGGATAAATCATCTTCACTATTTTTCATATAAATCATCAATCTTAAATGGTTTTTCTGGTATTTTCACTTCGGATTCTATATTAAGAAACTTAATATTGTATAATAAAAAACTTTGGGGTCAATGTTAATAGTATATTATTTCTCCTAATCTTAGTTTTAATTTAATTTTAGTGTGGCCACATCCTTGAAAATAGATTAATATATAGAAATTATACAAAATCTAGGGGTTATAGGAAAAAAAATTAGAGAGAGACATTTCTATATATATTGAAATTTTACAAAATATTAGAAAGCATATGGGAATAAGGAAATTATAAATTTTTTTGGTGGGGCCAATCTCTATATACATGAAATTATGAATAAAATTTAGGGGCTATTTTGAATTTTGAAAAAATCTTCCCCTCAAACTATATGTAGATCCGCCACTGTGACCAGATAAAGATTTTGCCTGAGTTTGCTAGTAGAAGTTATGGGAGCATGTCATATTTGTCTAGAACTTTACAGTAATTTTTGCTAGATCAATTCTCTTCTAGTTTTTTAGTTTGTTTTCATTTCTTAGTGAAAGGTTACCATGATATTGTTGTTCTTTTACCCCGTTTCATAGGTTTGGAAAACTAAATGTTATTAACCACTTTCTTCACGTGTCGTGTCTAATGGTGTATAACCTCAACTTTTAGTTTAGTGGCATGATGTGAATCTTTTGATGGAAGTTGTTGAATTTGAAGCATACAGATATCATGTATTTGTCTTAAACTTTTGGTTGGTTCTGTTAGTCCCAAGAGGTCGAGGAGGGATGGGAAACCAGAAACAGAGAGAGTACCCAGCAACACTGATTTGGATGTTGGACACCACGTAGACCGGGATCAGAAGCATTCTCGTCAGCTGCAAGACGCCTTACCCCTTGAGGCCCCAACAGCACGTGATTCTAAGCAAGAAAACGGGGTTGTGAGCAAAGACTCTGACAAGAAACCCATACATCGGGAAGGGCCAAAACATTCTTCTGATCCAACTAATGTAACTCGGTCTCGATCTTATTTTCAGGTTTTGATATCAGTCTTATAAATAGATAATATTTAAGTAGTTGCAGGTATTCTTAAGTGTTCTCCTAAATTTTTTTGTAAACATTGTCACATAATTGACTGCTGCACATTTCCTAGCATAGCTTGTTAACCTTATGATCCATTAGATCTTTTGAGTAGTTACAATTGAACCTCATGATATAGTGGAACAACTTGTATAATGGTTGCTTATTTCAGAACTATATATTCATAATAGTTCACAAATACAACGTTATCTAGAACTTTAAGCACCGGAGTCATTTGATACTGAGCAACTAGTGCTTCGGTGCTGGTAAGAGTTCTGATTTGCAGAGCAGATATAGGGGGCAGAAAGGAATTTTATGAATTTCTTTTGACAACTTTTGTAATTTCAAACTTTTCGATAGGTAACTTTTGTAATTTCAAACTTAGGGTAAGCTGATTATGTTAAAGGAGTTCTTTTAATTAAGTTCACTTACGAAGTGCCCACATTTCACTGCGCACCTTGGGGCAGGTTAAGAATCGTTGTAGTCATCTGAATGCATCTCTTTTTACATATAGGCCTGGAAAATCTGCTGCGCCACATTTCCAGGACGGGTTAATTCTTTTTTGTTGACTATATGTGTTTTATCAACGAAAAACCACTGAATTACTTGGTTGTAAATCCGTTTATGCAATCCCTTTTCTGTGCTGATGCAGTGGGGTTCTTGTTCAGTCCCATGTCTTCAAGTGCCTCTGTGTATAAAAATCTTAGGCTTACTAGTGCATGTCTTATTACAGCATGATGAACGTGGTACATTGAAAGTTAGTCGAAGTATTGATCGCAGAGCTACTGGTGGTGAGTTCCTATATATCCTCAAGGCTGTCCTTTTCCCTGTATGTTGGGCTCTATTTGTTTTTCCTTATTAATATCATAGCCATGCCATGCAATACAGATTCTCATTAATAATATGTTCGTTGAGTCTTGGATGATTTTATGCATAAATGTTTTTTTTCGTATGATAACCTTTTAAGTAAAAAAGTTGATTTATTGTTCAATTTTAATATTTATCTGAATCAAGTAGTTTATAAGGCTTAAGAAGGCATTTGTTGTTTGGTTAATTATGATCTGAAATTGGTCAATGACGTTAGTTCTAGGTTAAGGTATGCTGAAGGTCCTTAATTCCCCTTTCCCTTTAAGCTGTTTTACTCTCTCTCTCTCTCTCTCTCTCGCAAGTCGTTTTATTTGTTTTTGTTTTTTCCATATTGATGAAATCCTAAGTTGCAACTAAACCCTAAGCTTTTTAATCTCAACATATTGTTTGGTTAGCCCAAAGATAAGATAAGATGAATATTCTATGAACTGAAGGATGAATGAAATCGCAATCAGATGGGGTAATTGATAATTGATAGATATTTTATTGGACCTTAGAGATTTGGTATTTCACTGGGAATATTATTTACTTGGGAGGCTCAACTTTCTTTGATCAACCCTCATCTGCTATCTCACAACTGGAAGATTGAATTCGACCTTCTTTATGTGCTCTAATTTTGCATTGTGGGCCTAAAATTGGCACTCTAAATGCCACTGCTATGATCCTTGAAAGATTAACACTTCTGTGATTCCTTTTTATTCTTGGAAGTTTAAATATTGCTTGCCATTGTCTTAACATTCCTTGTTCCTTTGCTTTAAAGAGCGTGGATGGAGGGATTCAAAGGATCAGCATGATGAAAGGGCAGCAAACAAAATAACTTATAATACACAGAGAAGAGATGAGAAGTTACAGTCTAAGCAGGATGACAACAGCATCTGGCGGCATGATCGTTTCCTCAAACATGATGATCCACCTCCACCTGCAAAGAAAAGACCAGCATTTCGGGAGAAGAAGATTTCAGTGGATTCTGAAAATGCTGATAAAGCAGAAATGAAGACTGTAAAGTCGAGTAATGTTGACCACTCTGTGGAAGGAAGTGGAAGAAGGGAGGAAAGAGGCCGCAACCATTTGGACAGGCTGGAGAAGCCATCAGCAGGAGACAGGTTGCCCCAAAAGAGGGGAGAAGCTCATAGGGATGGTTTCCTTTCCAGAGAAAGGTTTGGTGTTAGTGGAAATTACAGGGGAAGAGATGGAATCAGTGGAAGACAAGGGTATCGTTCCAGTGGTACTCGTGTTGAGAAGTGGAAGCACGATTTGTATAACCCTAGTAGAAGTCCGCCCCCCAAAAATGAAGATGATCAAATTGCAAAGCTGGAAGCACTCTTGACTTCGTAAAAGTAGTTAGGTTTTGATATGCCTGTTATGTTTCCCAAGGTTGAGTCTGCCTCAAAATCTTTTGCTTATTCAAGACATTTCACGAGCAGGGCTGGTTTATTGTTTATCTTCATGAATTCTTCTGTTTGTATCACCTGCTCACTTTAATCTCCATCCTGTTTACAGTCATATTTTCAAGAGTGACCCCACAAATTTCTGCTAGGCTTCCAGTTTTCAATGGAAAAAGTTACCATGAAAACCTTGAGCTTTTTAGGAAGCTAGTTCTGAAGCTTTTTATATGGCCGATCTTAGAAATCTTTTCAGTTAGTTTTGTAAATGGAGTATGTTAAGCAGGTGAGATTCTGTTCGAGCTCAGGGGCAGTGCTCAGCGATTGAGATTATTCAAGCTTGTATTTGGTGAGCCAATTGAAGCGTATTCTGCTGGATTTTTAACCTCAGACCAACCACATGCCATGTAACCCGAGGCAAAGCCCGGATGGATATTGGAGATGATTTTCTGCTGAAGGAAAGATGCTACAAATTTGGCATGAAGCAACCCGCGTGTTATCTGAAGTTTAATCCATTCATCTGGTGTGTTCATCCATCCAGCCTAAACTAAGCTCTGATAGTAATACTGCGCCATTCATCTTACATAAGAGGAGTTTATCTTTGGACTCTCAGCGCTGAATGAGAGGCTTTTCATAGCTTACCATAAATCATAAATCTACTAACACTAAAAAAAATTAGGTTTTGATAGTCCTAGACTACATATTAAATTCTTGCTCTAATCATATTTGGGTCAACGACCCACTAAAGTTGCATAAAAAAGCCCAAACAAAACAAAAACGCCTAAAAAAACAAGAACACAAAAACCCTCATCTCAATCACCGGGCCTCGGGGTCATGGCTTGTCGAATGTCGACGCACATACATTCTGGCGTGTAGCACGTCTCGTGCCGGCATTAAAGATATTCTGTAATTATCCCTCTCTAGACTCCCATCTTGTGGTGTGGCCATCGCCGTTAACTTTCAGTCCGTTGTCATTGTCAAGCCTAAGTCACCATTCAACAACGAAAGAGATAAAAATAAATGAACAAATGGAAGAACGAGGTCAAATAGAATTGCAGGCGCGCATAAAGTTTGAGCTAGATGCAAATGGCTAAAATATCTTCGGCTTTAATGGCAAATAGTATACATATACGTTGTGTGAGAATAGATACTCGTGAGAATGTGCAAAGATTTGCGAACTACAGTGTGTTGGAGCTTGGAACATATTTTGTAGTCCAGAGAGTATAACTTCACATCATTCCTATATGATGCTTGTGACAGTAAATACTGTATTGAATCCACAAAATGTAGACAATTGTTACAAAATCCAATTTAAATAAAAAAACCAATATTCAACAACTCTCGGGACCTTAGAAAAACCCGGTTCTAAACAAATCGAATGAAATTGAAGATGGCCAGAATTGTTAGCAAAAAGAGAACTCCCTCACCTGCAATGATTTTGGCTACATCAAAGATGAAGATCTTCTATGTCAGTTAAGAGAATTGATTTTTCAATTGACCTCTTATCAGGTTGGTTAACCACCAGCTGGCCACATGCACCACTTATATCCTGACCCATTTGCTTGCGCACTGTTGTTCGGATGCTATAGGTTCCCCTAAGAATTTTCTGAAATCTTGACACCCGATGTTCATTACTGGTTCTGAATTGACTCGCACTACCAATTGGATTGAAAGGTATTAAGTTAACAACCTGCAAAGCAAGGAACACAGCTATATGTATATCAAAGATCAACTGCTGAGAGCATATGAAGCTATATAAGTGGATATTTGATGTGGTACTTATATAAGCTATATAAGTGCCACATCTTACTTAGTGGGATGCAAATGGGATGATAGTATGGTCTATAGATTTTTCCTAAAAAAAATTGGCCAAGGCATGCCAAATATCAGCTTTAAGAAATTATCGAACATGTTTTTTTATTTTTTTATTTCTGTAATCCCGGGTGCTTAATTGTAATACAAGCATTTATGTTTCTATGTTGACTTTTAAGCCATAACTTATAAGAAGACTATCAACCTGAGTGTCCAAACAAATTATAAAGGTATTAGCTCTGCGATAGCTCTTGGATACGATAAGCTAAAAATTGATCTAATAACTAATTGAATAAATGTTTTAACTGTTACTCTAACTCTAACACCACTTAGTTCAGTAGTCAATGTAAATCAAAGGCTTCTGGGATGAGATTTTCAACTCTATCACAAGCAGGTCAGAATTGAATGGACATTATAATGGTAGTCATGGCTGCAAAGCCCCACATTGGCTACTTACTATATGAAACTTGGCTTTATAAGTGATTCTATGGAAGCTTCAAATTGATTAACCTTTTAGGGTAGTAAAGATGTACCAAGCGCTTTCCCTGGGTCCTTAAGGAAGTTGTTTTGAGTTCACACCAATCATACACAAATAAAGCATGATAAGAAAAGGCAATCAATTGAACATCTGCAATTATATTAGAAGCATGACTAAAGCTCAGAAAAAACTTAAGTGCTCACCACTTGGAATGTATCTAGCAGCTTGCCAAGCTGGTGGGCATGCTGCTCTTCATCATTCACCCCATCAAGCATAATGTACTCGATCATAATATTTTGCTGACTGAAAAATTAAAATTAAAAAAAGAGACATTATTGGATCTTGGGATGGCTCCGCGAGTGTGAAGTCTAAAGAAATAAAAATTCACATCTTTCAGCAGCTGATATTGAAAGAATAAAAAAAAACCTGCATTCACTTGTCCAAAAGTAATCCCACCTGTTCTTTTGATAGTCTTGCAGCGCATCCATAAGCTTTTCCAGAGGAAAAGCCCGAGCTGCAGGCATTATTTGACAACGGATATCTTGAACTGGTGCGTGCAGTGAAACTGCCAAGTTCAAACCCGGCACATCATTGTGAAGCTTGTTAATAGCAGGAATGATGCCAACCTACGCAAGATTAAACGCAAAGAAATAAAATATATCATGAGTACGGAAGTTCTGGCATATATGCCCCCTGATTTTTTTAATATCTAATGTAAATTGCATTTCCCCATGATTGCCGGCCTTGAATACAAAATTCCACTCCTAGAACGAAAAATCTTCCGTACAATTTCACACTCCTAAAAGCTCTATATAAAAAGTTTACGAACAAATTAACATGAAACAAACAAATGCATACGGTTGAGACGGTAATCCTCTTCGGCGACAACTGAAACGGTGGCCCTGTCATGACACGAATAGCTTCCACTAATGAAGCGTAGTTATTCAATGGTTCCCCCATTCCCTGAACACAACCAAAATTGAATTAGTGAAGCTATGCCACGAACTAAACTCTTTGAATTTTTTTCATCACGGGAAAAAAAAAAAAAAAAAAAGGAGTCAGAATAAGAGGTAGTTACCATGAAAACGATATTGCGTATAGACGATATACGAGAGGCGTGAACCAACTGCTCCACAATCTCTCCGGACGAGAGATTGTTCTTGAAGCCCATCGTCCCCGTGGCACAGAATTTGCATCCCATTTTGCAACCGACCTGGGAGGAAACGCACAGGGTGGACCTGGGACCTCCGGGGCGGGGCTTGCCGTTGTATTTCCCCAAACGCGTGTCGTACCTCATGATCACGGCCTCAACAAGAACCCCGTTCTTTTACAGGAATCATAAATCAGTTTACTTTCTTCGATTTACGGGATAAAAATACAGAGAGAGAGAGAGAGAGAGAGAGAGAGAGAGAGAGAGACCTGGAGCTTGATGAGGAGCTTGGAGGTGACTTGGTCGGAGGAGTGGAGGAGGGAGTGGAGGGACGAAGTGAGGGGCTTGAATTTGGAGTAAAGGATAGGGTAGGCAGCGGAGGGCAAGGATGGAATGTGATTCCATTCGAAGTTGTCGTCGTTGTTGGAGATGATCGCATGCTTCCATATGATGGGGATGAAGCTAGGGTTTATGCCCGCCGCCTCGAATTCCGCTCTGATTTCTTTGGCGTCGAAGATTGATTTCAACGTCATCGTCCCGTCCTGCCTCTCCGCAAAAGCTCCCCCAGGGCCCCCAACTTCGGTTCCAACTTCAGACGGTGCAGCGAGGTTGAAGTGTAAAAAACGACGCCGTCTCTTATCTTTGCTTGCAACTGAGGGGCGGTGGACCTCACCAGTCACCTAGCACCTAGGTCTGATTCATGCCAGCCAACGACCTGTCATTTACGTCAGTGAGCGACATGTAGTCGTTCCCTCCACCATACCAAAGGCAAAAAAATCTCACCGTTTTTGGCTTGTACGACTAGCTTCTTGGACTCAACGACCATGAATTTTGTTGAGTGGGGCTACCGCACAGCTCTTACCGCGTGCCGTCCAGTTTATATATTTTTAAAATTTTTTTAATATATTTAAATATTTTTAAAAAATAAAAAATATATACTAATACATATCTAATCACTTATTTAATCACTAAATTAAAATAAAAGAAAATTCCGAACGATACACTTGAATGGTATCACCTGGCGGCACGCAAGAGTTTTCCTAATTGTGTTTGTTTTCAGTAGCCGCATAAGAAACGAAATGAGACCCAAAAAAAAAAAAAAATGTTAAAAGAAGTGAAATAATTTATAAATAATAATAAAATAATTTAAGTTATAATGTTTTATTGAATTTTGAGAAAAAAGAGAGAAATTTTTTTAATAAAAGTATTATAAAGATAAAATATTGTTATAATACAATTTTTTTATATTATATTTTTTTTATTTGAAAAAATTGAATTATTTTTTATCATTTTTTTTAATTTTAAAAATTTATAATGATTCGATAAAAAAGTTGAATATTTAAAATTAAAAATCATACATTTGAATTTGAATGATACTTAAAAATGAAATAAGATGAAACTTCTTCCAAACAACCCCTAAGTTGGTTATTCCTGCCGTGAAATTTCTAGGTGTGACAAATTAGACTTAGATCCATTGTAATTCATACTAAGTTGGTTATTTTATTTTATTGATAAATTCTGTATAATGCATACTTAATGGTCAAGTACTGTTCACACGTTTTTTTTTTCAAAAATTTTATCATACTTCTAAAAATAAAAATATAACATATAGTCACATTATAATTTATCACCAATTAATTGGTTTAGTATTGTAATCTGAATCAACTAAACTATTATATATGTGTAAGAAACATGAGCTGTTATTAATTTTTTTTTAATAAAAGCATACTGCATTCATTAATAATTGACATTACAAACTGGACCTGAAATATACATTACAAGCTAAATACAATATTAATAGCTCTCAAATACACAACCATGACTGACATGGTCTAGTCCTTGTTACAAACCTTTACAGACCCACAATCTGAGGGATAGTACATTAACAAATCCCATACTCCGTCTAAAACGGAGCAGGGGACACACTCTATAGACAAAGTCCAATACACAATGTGTTTTTTTAGTTTTTTATTTTTCTTAAACAAAAGAAAATGCAAAAATTAAAAATACATGAAAAAAAAAGAATTACATCTTGGAAAGATATAGATCCGCATTTTCAACTTTGGAGAAAAAAATTACAAACACAGAAACTATGATAGAGTGTGAGGGACACGCGCCACCTTGAGAATATGGCAATTGATCAAGTTTAAAGTAACCGGTGACACTAGACCCAAAAAATCCACGCGTGATGGCAGAATAGCACCCTTAGCAGAGGCGCATGAGATTCACACACCAACTTTGAACTGTGCGTGTGGCTAATGCACCACTTCGTTAGGTGAAATTCTTCATCTATCTAAAGGATCGACGCCTTGGGAAGCATGCGGCAGGGTGTGTTGTGGTTTTCGGACACCGAAGAGCAACAGATCAGCCTTCTTCCATACTTAGTCCAAAAAAATACCAAAAAATAAAAAGACAAAAAGAAAACTTAAGAGAAGAATGAGGAGAGACGAGGAAAGGAGGAGAGAGGGAGGAACCCTCGGTGCAGTGTCTCTTTTGTGTTGGTGTCCAGAGAAAAGGGGGAGCCTCTCTCTAAAACTAGGGCCAACTTTTGTGTTGATGTCTAGAGAAAAGGGGGAGCCTCTCTCTCTCTCTCAAACTAGCTCCAGCCCAACCATTCTTCATCGAGCTCTTATCATGTATGTGTAAGAAACATGAGCTTTTATTAATAATTTGCTAGTGTTCGATCTCTTTTTTGCACTTCAAATCTTCCAATTCGTTGCTCACAAAAATGAAAAAATGGTTTTTATTAATTATTTATATCTCACAATTTTATACAGTCTTGGGTTAGGGAAAACCATCACAAAACTAGAATTTAAAAGCGAAAATTAATCCTGATCAAAGGACCGGTAAATGATGATATATAATCGCATTCACATGAACATATACAATTAATTTCCATTACAATAGAAATACTGAAAACACACGCATACAGAATGGTGACCCCATCGCTTTGATGAAGCTCCACCGGACCCTTAAGCACTTTCACCCGAACACAACATTAAAGAGCTTGAAAGAATGGGACATGCAATCGAAAAGAATTAACAAATTCAATAACAAGAGAAACTATAAAAAGTTGTTCATCGACGTCGACGAATATTAGCTTCACCGTGGCTTTGGAACGGATAGGAATCGATCTTTGGAGCACCACCCACCGAAGAATTACTTGAGGAGGAGTATTTGTGAACGCTGTGCGAGCGGATGAGGTCAACACCGGAATATCGTTGCTCACTGAACTCGATGGCTGGTGGCTGGAACTCCGACCGGGTTCGCCGGTGAGACGATCCATTGGCGGAGTCCTGTACATTTAACAACAAATGGTAGCTACGGGTGGAGCCCTCGGAGAAGGACCTGTAGCCGTTGTGACCCTTCTGCTTCTTGATTGCATGGAGAAGATAAGGAATCAGACCTTCCATGGCTTCTTCTTCCTTCTAAGACGATGGCTAATCGGCTATGTATGAAGCTTTTCTTGAAAACGTAGATTTTGATATGAAAAATCCATGGAAGGAAGGTCTACATATATAGGAGGAAGTTTGGATAGACAATACCAACAAAACGGTCAAAGGGCACGTCACTTTTGATTTTTAAAAGGAAACTACCATGAAGAACCATGCATCTCATAGAATTAATAAGCTCATTTTTTATATGCCTTTATGAATAAAAAAGATTTACCAAACATGCCATCGGAATTGGAATAAAAAATAGATTATTTAATGGGAGTTGCCGGAGACTGGAGTGAACAATTTTGACTTTGATAATAAGTAGCGTGTCGTAGAGCACATAAGTTGGTGCGATCTCGCGCTGTTTGCTGACCATTCCATCTCTATCTTCTGTAGTTGCCTTGGCGGCTCCACGCGTTCAAAGTCTTTAGTAAGTGAAAGACAACCAAATTAAAATAGTGAAAAGATATTAATAGTAAATTGTGTAATTATTATATAATCGTTTTGAAAAAGATAAATAAAATATGAGATTTATATATAAAAAAAAAATTAATTTTTTAATAATAGACGTTACTTTTTTTCAAAATGATTATGCGATATTTATACACTTCATAATTATATGTAGAATTACTTATTAAAATATTGTCACGATCTTAAAAACCTTGGAAGATACATGACGTCATAGATCTCTATCTCGCCCGGGATCACGTACGGGGCAATTGACCGGACTAGATGTGAAGGAGATCAGAGATGGATGCGGGGTTGGTTTTGGGTCAACGGGATTGGCCATTTTTGTCTCCCCGATCAATTGTTATTTGAATTCTTTAGTGTGGAATACCATGAGCTAGCCGGGCTAGCTAGCGCTGGAAAATTATCTATTTACATGGGTCCAGTAGTTGACAAAATCACCTCCAAATTCTAGCGTGAACATGAAAGATTAATAAAATAAGAGAATATATATAATTGGTGTTTTTCTTTTGTTTCGAAACCTTTCAACAAAAGGGAGAACAGTCACTCCAATACATCGTATTGTCGATAGAAAATCTACTTAAAAAAACTAATTAAGGGGAGAATACAAAGTGGCGGCACATACATTTCCAAACCAGAGGATAGTATTCGTTGTCTTCCAATGCCAATGCTCGGACAGAGACTTGAACAGGCAAGCAAGGCTTACATTGGTTGCACTTGGAGTGACATTTAGCTGGAAATGACCCGCCTCTCATTCTCTTTCCCCCACTCCTCATATGTCCAATTGGCACCCCACTTCCCTACACATACTTCGGAACGTTAACTTTGTAAAATACATAAAGCATAATGTAATATATGTAGCAAAAGATAATGAAAACAAGTTGTATGGGAAATTAATGAACTCACGGATACTGCAGGTGAAGGAGCAATTTGGAGGTAGCGGGAGTGAGCTTGGCAAGGATGAAAGATCGTCAGGATCATCAACAGGACGGCGAATATCGTTACTAGTGATTTGCGTTGTGATTTTTGTTCCATTTTTTTGCCAGATTTTGGCATGCCCTCGAAACTAGTTGGGTGTGTATAAGCATTAGGTGTGCTAGTTCTTCTGTTTTTGTTTTGGAATGGATTGCATTGAATTGTTCTTTGTACGGGAAGAAGCTGGCAAGTATGGGAGGTTGTGGGGGTGGTTGAAACTTCTGTGCAATAGAAATGGTCAAGATTTAGATGCCCCTCACCTCACGTGCAAGTTGTGAAGTTGAGACACAGAGACAGAGAGATCGTCATCCTCTCTATGGGCTCTTGGCTGCATGGTTTCTGTCGTTTGCTGAGTTTTTTGTTGTTATTTTTTTGTTGAGATATGCCCACTCTTACATTTTCATTTTCAAGTTATTTGTTGAACTCCAAGGACAATAAGAGAACAAGAATTAGAAAGGAGACATTTTAAATCCAATTATTCTCTGCATCGTGTGAATCTAACATTAATTAATATGATTACTTAACATAAAAAGCTAATAGAATTTCATAAATAAAAAACCTACGTCTTCTCTTATGCTACCATTCAAAATAATGCCTCGTAAGGGGCAAAGTACAGACAGGTTCCACTACTATCACTAGGTCTTACCAAGTAAGCTTCTTAATAGTAGCTGCCGCCACCGCCACCTCCACCACTGCCGCTTTAGTACATAGTTAGATAGCCTGTATGGCTACATCTCCGCTCCCAGCCAGGCGAACATTGAACTGGTGCCTCACTTGGTGGTCACTAGAGGAACCAACAAAAATGGTATGCTGTCCAACGATCAACTTCCTCTTCCCTTCACTGTCTACAAGACTCAGTCCTTTGCACACATCCACACTAACTGTAACAGACTCAGTCTTCCCTGTCTTAACCTTCACCCTCTCGAATCCCACCAATTGTACATTTGGTGCACCCATCACCTCCTCCGAACTGGCTGGCTTCCAGAACACCAATACCACGTGGGAACCATCACTTGGTCCATTGTTCTTCACTCCAACAACAACATCAAATGTTGAATTCTGGCAGTTTATGGTTGAAATGTCGATTGCCGAGCCATTGGAAATGGCATTCGGGGTGTACTCGGAATAAAGACTAATATGTGGGCTGGAAGGGGGGTTTGCTTGGACAATTACGGTGGAGGGGGCCGATATTATGAATTTGGAGAAGGTTGAGTAGCTTAGGCCATGACCAAATTCATAGATAGGTTTCCCTGTATAAAATCGGTATGTTCTTCCCGCGAAGTTGCTTGTCGTGTTGGCTCTCATGTTCATGTCTGTCATCGGCACTTGATCTGCATATGCTTGTGGGTACCATGTAAAAGGGGACCTTCCACCTAACAACAAACACGATTTTAGTACGCCGCATTTACTTGCGATCAACTAAACATATCAAAGAACTACAAAACTTTTAAATCATAGTGTTAAACTTGAGTGTCATTAATCCGAATATAAAGGAAAAAAAGAAAAGACTTGTGAGAACACAGAAAACTGAAGTGTTAGAAATGGAAGGACTTGAGAAATGTTCAGAGGAGAGAGGGAGAGAGGGAGAGAGAGAGTCTGAGAGAGGGATAGAACCAGGATTGTAGTCTCCAAAAATCACTTGCGCTATGGCATCCCCTCCTGCTTGACCTGGATATCCTACCCAAAGAATCCCCCCAATCCTACTCACATTATTGGCAAAAGAAACGTCCACTGGACCAGCCGACATGACAACGAGAATCACTGTTCCATCTGTGGCTTTAGCCACTTCAGTCACAAGCTTTTCTTGGAATCCTGGCAATGTCAAGTTGTCTCTGTCCAGCCCCTCTGCCTCAATAGATTGATCAAGCCCCACCACCACCACAACCACATCAGCGGTGGCTGCGGCCTTAGCTGCCGCCTCAATAAGGCTCTCATCAGCACATTTCACATTGCTGCAACCTGGCTCATAACTCACAGCTGAGACATATTTTTGTAGCCCTTGTAAAGGGCTAGTATAGCGGCAAGGTACACCGGCATAGTTGCTTATCATAACCCTCGTGGCATTGGCATTGGGTCCTATAGCAGACAGTTTCTTAATTTTATCTTTGGCCAAAGGAAGAGCTCCATTATTGTCTAGCAATACTATCCCCTGTTTTGCAGCATCAAGTGCCAATTGCTGATTGCCGCTTGTACATACATCCGATGGCCCAAGACTGCCAAATGGTTGAGATTTTGGGTTCCCATCGAAGAAGCCAAGTCTCATCAAGACTATGTAGTTGTATATCAAGGCCTGGTCTACAACAGATTCATTCACTTTTTTCAAGTTAACCGCGTTCTCTGTGTACTTTCCTAGATAAGACCCACAATTCATGTTTAAACCTGCGTAATAGCATAGCGGCATTTAATGCATGACCAATTAAGTTATATATATATATATATATGTAATTCAAAGAAATGTGAGAATTTGTATCGTTGCAACTGTAATGACTACCTGCTTTCAAGGCAAGGGCCACTGCATCCTCAGGTGTTGCAGTGTAATGGATGGAATTGTAATAAACCTCAATAGAGTCGCAGTCTGAAACAATGTATCTGCTCATAAGGCCATAAACATTTAAGTCGGGCTCAGAAAACCATAACCACTTGAGTTTTCAGTCATATACCCAAGTAGTATTAACACCAAAGAAAAGACCAACGTCTCATAGACATAGGGTTAAAAGATTTAGCTAGATTATGTATTGGTTCTGGGAGAAAAATAAGTAAAAAGCAAGGAAACGATCAAAATGGCAATACATTTTTAACTTTTCTCACTGCTCTCCATCCTTCTCCCAGGGAATCAAAATTTATTTGCATAAGTTTGACAACTAGTAAGAATGGATCAGCAACTTGGTGCATGTGTTTAATAGTTGAGGAAGATAGAGACTAACCCATCTAGACTCCATTGGCCTCTGACAATCCCTCTGAGGAGGTCTGGATCAGCACAGGTAGGAATCCCATTCACCCTGTTATAGGAACACATCACGCTGCTTACATGTCCCTCCTCTACACAGCTCTTGAATGGTGGCTGGTAGGTGTCTTCAAGATCCTGCTTTGTGACCTGCAACAACCCCGGTTTTAATAAAGAAAACAGCCATAAAGTATCTAATATTTCGCATATTTCTTTTACATGGATGGTGTGAGGCCTTAAGAGCCACTCACTTCTCTTATTTTTTTTTATAATAATACAAGAAGAAAACCAATAAGAGCAATATAGTACCTTTGCATCAAAGTGAAACCTATCAACGTTTTTCCATTTATCCACATCATAAGCAGTGTAATGCTTGCAACAACTTGAGACCTTGAGCCTATCCCTCCCAGAAGTACTTCCTTCCTCACCGACTTCTTGTAAACCTCGTACATAATTCACAGCATATCTGGACACCACCAAAGGGTCCTCACCAGGGGTTTCTTGGCCACGCCCCCATCTTGGGTCACGGAACACATTTACATTAGGACTCCAATATGTCAACCCGGCTAGACCCACGTTGTACATGGCTCGAGCCTCGGTTGACACGGTTTGCCCCATGTTATACCACAATGTTGCATTAAAGCTCGCTGCAGAGAGAATGACCGCTGGAAAGCTAGTGGCACCTGGGACGGTTGCATTAAAACGAGTCCCAGGCCCGACGTTTGAGACCCCATGAAGGGCCTCGGACCACCATTCATATGGTGGCACGCCAAGCCGAGGAATGCCCGTGGCACTGTTTACTAATTGCTGCACCTTTTCTCGGATGGTTAAGCGCGACACAAGGTCCTTGGCCCGGTCCTCGTAAGATAGGGAAGCACTACAAAAGGGAAATTGGCTGGTTTTAGAATCGCTCTTGTTGCATGCATATCTTTGACTAGCAGTAGGGATTACTAAGACGAGGAATAGTGAGAGGCAAAGAGGCAAGAAAATGTGGTTCTTCATGGCTTCCATTTATCTATATTGACGTTCTTTAGGTACATGCAAGATTTAAGCTGCAACGACGTTTGCTTTTATAGGACGAGGTATGGAGTAAACCTTGGTTTCTCTATGCTTTTTATCTTTAATTATGCTTAAGGGGGTGATTGCTTGTGGATTGAGATATTCATATATAGATTGGTCATTTTTCTGCTTAGGTAGTACAAATCGATGCTAGGATGCTTTACACAAAGGCTTCTTTTTGTGTACAAATTCATGCTAGGATGCTTTACACAAAGGCTTCTTTTTGTTTTGCTCTCAATTAATTGCAGTGTACACGTATCACATTCATGGTCCCAAAGAATTATTCATGTCTACTGTTCAGATTATGGTCCCAAGCCTACGATGGAAGCAGCGATTAGCGTTTTCGATTATCAATCATTTTGTCCGCACTCACTTTTTTTATTAATATTAATATTATTATTATTATTATTTTAAAAAGAATACAGAATCTCAATTTTATTAATTAACCTCAATTTTAAGAAAATTAAAAAAACGTCATCAAGATACTATATAGAACTAGGCCGTACACATAAACTTTCGAGTTTTTACTCGTAATTTTCATTTGACAAGCAAGCTGATCATAATCTGATATGAGATAGAGTGAGGTACTGCCGCCATGGAAGGGTGCCGTCAAAGAAATAGCGAACATAAAAGCACGCTTTTGAAGCGCACTAAGGCATGCTCATATGCCATCAACACGCATCAAGGTGGACTTTAATATCTGTCTATTTTTTGTACGTTTGAGAAATATAATTTGTTTTCTTATCTTAAATTTTGTTATTTACTCGTTAATGTGACAATTTTTAATTGGATGTGTAAGAAGATAAAATATCATAGGACTTAAAATAATTTTCAAGACCTAGCTTATCGAAAGGTAATCATTAGGAGACAAAAGAAGAGAGAGAAATAGGACAAAGAAGGGAAGGCAAGGTAAGGTGTAGTGTCAGAGCCGAAGAAAAAAAGAAGAGAGGATCGACATAAAAGAATAGTGAGTTGATATAAAGCAAAGAGATAGCAAGAGATAAAAGGGACGAGAGCTTATGACATAGGAAGACTTTTTGCTAGGCTTTTTGATGAAGGTTTCTTCAACTTCAAGGCAGAAGTTTCAACAACGGGGTCTAGTCCTGAAAATAGACTTTTAAAATCTATTCTATAGTGAAGATAAGAGATCATGAAAGATTGTAAAAAAAAATTATTATAATTAGGGGTATAATTGGTCTGGTTTGATAGAATTTTTGAAACCAAACATGTTACATCAGTTTTACATTTTTAAAAACCCATTCAGCACTGGTTACCCTTTTAAACCGGTACTTTTGATTTTACAGATTCGGGTCCAGTTTGGTCCAATTTTTTCAGTTTTAATTAAGTGTCAATTTTATAAAAGAAAATTGTTATAAATAACATATAATCAAACAAATTACAAATGTTCGTATTTAAAATTAACATTTTATGTTATAAATTATAATATCAAATTATTTCATATATGATATATAATTATATGTATTATATATAAAAATTTCATGTATAATTATATATATTATATATATAAATTAGATATAAAAATATTTTATATAATATACAAAATTAATTTTTATACATATATTTTTTCCCAACCAATCCGATCTGGTCCCGAAAACTACGAAATCGAAACCAGATCAGATCTCGTTGGTTTTCACAATATAGGAACCAGTCTAGTCTAGTCCGATTAGGGCCAGTTTTTCAGTTTAAATTTTCACCCCTAATTAGAATGGATTCTCCTCTCCCCAAACTTCTGTGGATATAGGCCTAGTGTCGAACTACGAAAATCTATGTGTTCATCTTCTTTTATTTTACTTGCATTTATCTACTATTTACTACCTCAGATGTACGCACGAATACTATATAATCGCACCGAACTACTGCTGGGGGCCCACACAACACTGATCTAAGCCCAGTACAACCTTAACGGGGTCGGCAATAGATCCTCCTCCCCTTTCAGATGTCTATGACGTTTTTGGACGTTAACTACATGGATAGATATGTTTCCCATTAAAATCTATAATAAATAATATAATTACACTTTCTACTTAATTACGTTTGGGTGAAAAATATTTTTAAGAATACTTGTTTTCTTGTTAGTCGTCTTTATTTTTTTTTAATTTATCCATGAACACCTTTAATACTCCACCCAGTAAATCCATTCTAAGTTGCCAATTCCCAATTTGGATGTTGACATAAAATTGATACGAGAAATTTATTAATAATAGTAAAATAATATGTGAATAGTAATAAAATTATTTGAGTTAAATATGTTTTCTAGATTTTGAAAAAGAAAAGAAAAAAAATTGAATTAAAAAATTATAAAAATAAAAAATTATTATAATATAATTTTTTTAAGAATAATGTTATTCATCATTCTAATTCTCGTTATCATCTCATTATCTCATAATGTGGTATTAGATGATTAGAGATTATTTATTATATTTTATTTGTAAACTTATCATTTAATGCCACATTATGAGATAATGAAATGATGGTAAGAAAATAGATGATGAATAGATTTTTTCTTTTTTTAATATTAGTTTTATTTTGAAATTTGAATATTTTGAATTGTTTATGTTTTGTTTGAAAGTTTGGAAAAATTATAATGAAAAGATAATGATTAAATGAAAAATTTAAAAATTTGAAATTAAAAAATATTTATATTTAAGGAGTATTTAAATATTGAGATAAGATGAATTGATACGAGAACGTTTTAACATTCCAGCAGAGACCAGCCCATTACCTCCAATCCCCGAACGGTTTTAACTGCATCGTCCATATCACGCTTTCCATGGCCATTTTTTAGAATTTGAAGGACCTTGACTTGGAGAAATATCTTCTTTAACACCACCGCAATCTTTGTTCCAGAGAAAAAAGTGGAGTTGTGCAAATTATTTGCATACAAATCCTATTAAGAACCACACAATTTCCTCTAAACCATCCTTCTTTCTGGTCCTCGCTGTTCCACAGGCTTAGACCACCCTCCTCTTTGAATTTCCAAATTCTAGCGCCATTGAATTCCATTTTCTTTGAATTCCCGTGCCATTGAGACCCATTTTCTTTGACCCATTTCACAATTTTGGGTTATCCAATCAGGCCGATGGTTTCTTCCTAATGACTCGTAAAATATCCAATATTTTCACAACTACAGTACCTAATCGCGTAAAGAAAGTTTTGGGTTCCTTTGTTTCTTTATTTTTCTCCTTTAGGATATTCAAGGAGATGGCAAATTTGAGCTCTGGGGTTCTTGTGAAGCTTCTTGAAGATATGGCAGTTGATGAAAAGGTGCCAGAGGATTGTAAACCTGTTATGTTACAAATTCGAAGCATAATTCCTATGTTGGCAGAGGATGATATTTGGCCTAACCAAGGGTTCTACTTGAAGGTTTCTGATGCTTCGCATTCTACGTATGTATCTCTGCCTCACGAGAATGATGACATGGTTCTTTGTAATAAATTGCGACTTGGGCAGTTAATATACGTCGAAAAGTTGGAGGGAGCGTATCCAGTGCCAATGCTCAAAGGGGTGAAGTTGGTCCCAGGCCGGCGTTCCTGCATTGGAAATCCCAAAGATCTTGTTGCCATAGAAAGTTTGGCAAATGTTTCTCGGGCTTCTGATTCTTTGTTTTCGATGGAAATGGATAAGAAGCCACAAGAAATGTTTCGTTCTCAAAGTACTTCAAGGGCCAGATCAAATGAAGAGACACATAGACAAGCCTGCAGGTCTAGAACTTTCGATATCGCGAGCGAATCATCTGATGTAATGAAGTTGTATCAGAAAATTAGCTCAGGTTCAGTCGACAAAGATAGCGATACAGAAAGTACAATATCTTCGTCCTCATCTGTGACGGCATTCAAGAGAAGAAGCTGGAATGGGGGAGACATTTCTGACTCCCCGATTATCAAGCATGGGAGGAAACCAACTGGTCGTAGTCGAAGTGTACGTGTGAGTGTAAAAATATATGTCATTGAGCTAAACTGAACCAATAATCATGCAGATTTTAGCTGGATTGGAGAAATATATATATATATATATAGTGGTTGACTTGAACAAGTTTTAAACAATATTTTTTCTACTTATTCATGCCCATCCAAATTTTCTTGAAAGAGTTGTATATATAACTAAGGCTAGGTTGGCTAGAAGTGCGTCATTCGTGGAAGTCGGAGTCTCGTGTTAAATTCCTTTGGCTGATAGATCTGTGAATAAAAATTGTGAACATTCTTTATATGCATGTTTTACAATTAGATAAAAAAAAAACAAACAACATGCACCTTCTTCCACTCGAGTCTTGGCAGATTGTACCAGGCCCAACCTCCAATATCGATTGCTTTCTTCAGAGTACTCACTAATACATATAAAGAGTCTTTGCTAAATTCATCATTTGTATGAGTCCATCTGGATTTTGTTTCTTGGCTTGTTTTTTGCTCGTGTTATTGTATTCTTAAATTGCATATGTGTTATCTAATTTATGTCCTCACACTTGTGCATTCACAGGTTTCTCCAGTTTTTTGTGCTGGGTATGATAGCTTAGATGACAATTCAAGCCCTAAATCAAGAAGAAAAGATATTGGGATAGATATGAAATCGGTCAAAAGTTCCAACAAGTGTAGAATCCCTATGTCAGCAAAATGTTGCAAGTCTTTGGATCCTGCGGTGGTGTTTGGTTTGGTTGATGATAAAAAATTGACAGAAACAAAAATATTATGGAATTCCCTCCCCTCAACATTGGTGAAGCTTGGCAAGGTACAGTGCTTTACTTTCCCTCTATATGTCATAGAGATTAAAAAGAAACATAAATTAGTCATTGAAAACCCCTTTCGAATGATGCAGGAGGTTTTAAGGCACAGAGATGTGGCTCTGCTTGCTGCTGTGGAGGCATTGCAAGAGGCTGCTGCTGGTGAAAGATTGCTCAAATGCCTAAGGTGTGCAAATATCTGCTTGTGGACAACTTTGCAGATAAACATTCCAAATCAGTACAAATTTTTTAGGATTTTACTTGCCATTGTCTGACTTATGGCGTCATCTAGATTTTAAAAGAAAGGAATGGCAATTAATTCCAATATTCCAATCACATGATGATCCAAAAAACCTAAAGCATGTTGCGTCACACTTCTATTGGAAATTTTATGCATTAAAGGATGAAACCGGGCTATTTTGGACCATGTTCATAAACTTGTGCACTTTAGTTCAGTACCAAAAGTTCTCATCATTGTGCTTAATCAAGTCCATGATGCCCCATATCAAATGTTATGCATATTTGTCTTGTATATATTATGTTATTGGCTCTGGGTCAGAGCTTTCACAGCTTCTTTATAGTATGTTTTCTTGATTGGTGCTGAGTATATGTTAAGGCTTGGAGCTGCCCTGAAATCAGAGGAGTACAAGCTTATAAGGAAATGATGCACACAGAATGCACTTTTCTCTTCAATAAAGAAATAATGAGTTGGTCACACACACCAGAGTCGCAATTCCTTTCTATTACTCCTCCCATAAGTTGAATTCAAAACTTCCTCATTTTAAGGGAGAGTTGTTGTAATGCCCCCATGAAAGACCCAAGCCATATAACCTATACTCTAAAAGGACAAGTCAATGATACAATTGGAGCCTTATCCGAACATTACAAAGAGCAAGAACTTCTCATTCCCAAGTAATGTGGAATCATGATACCCCATTTTGATAAGTAATAAGGGTAGGTGGTATATGAGATCCCATATTGCTTGGGAATGAGAAGTTCTTACTCTTTATAATGTTCCAATGGAACTTCAATTGTATTATTGACTAGTCCTTTTGGAGTATAGGCCATGTGGCTTGGGCTTTCTGCGAGGGCATTACCGTTGCCAATTGGCTTAGGGGCCATGCATACACCCTAGTTGAGTTGAGGAGAAAAAAAGAATGTCCCATGAGAAACTTGAAAGACACTACCCACCGGCAGAATGTAAGTTCTTCACTTAGCCAAAAAAGAATGGGAGCTTTTCACCTCACCAGTAGAATTGTACTTATGAAAGAGGGTAAGATGGAGAGGGAAAGAGGGTGGGGGGCTTTCCATGTGCAATGAAGCCAAAGGCAGCACCTTTACGAAGTGACCAAGCAATATGGATCCCTTCGAAAGTGCTGTTAGGATGAGAGTGTATTGTCATCAGTCCACCAAACTGTCAATATTGTACTTTGACCACCTTATACTTTTAGAGAATATATCTTAAATGATTAAGTTCACCATTTCCTCGTAGCTTAGGCTTTCAGGATAATTGAAGTTTTAAACATATCCACACCTTTATGCTTGATAATAGATACAAAATACAAGTAGGACTGACCTGGGTACCAACCTACTGTCCCTAACTTTTTTTCGTCTTTCCAGTACATATTCAGAGCTTCAGGCAGCAAAGGGGGCTGATCGGCAGCCATTAGTTGATAACTTTTTTAGTCTTGAAGATGACTTGGGGCACACTCAACAAATTATTGAGTTGTATGCAAACAGTAATCTACTGAGAGCAAATGATAGTGATCCCAAGGGCCCTGGTTCCATCAGAGAATGTCTGAAACTTGCTTTGGACAGAAAGAAAAATGCAACTACATGGATTAAAGCTGCTTTGGTATCCGACCTCACACTATTTTCTGCCACTGGCATCCCCAATAGGACTACCAACGTGGGGAAAAAAACAAGCATAACTTATGGCAGTAAAACAAAGGGCACGTGTATGGTGAGAAAACATGTTAACAGTGGCGAAATCCAGGTTGGATCGGCAGCTAAGACGAACAGTTCACCGCAATGGTTTAAGGGAAGTGCCCTGCATGCAGCTGTGGACCTGAAAAATTCCCTTCATGATGAATGTAGAAGATGGTTCTTGGCTTTCGTTGAGGATTACTTGGATGAAGTGAAGGAAAAAACCATTTCGATGGAATCAGATAGCCAGGTAGCTGAGATGATGTGTCAGATCAAGAGAGTGAGTGACTGGTTGGATGTGATGGTTAGCGAAAAGGCTAAATCTCTGAAAATGAGATCCGAAGACGGTTCCCCAGTGCAAGATTCTGAGTTAGAAGCTTTTGGAAGGGTAAGGGACAAAATTTATATGGTCCTCTTGAAGCATGTTGAGAGAACAACCATGGCTTGGAAAATATGAATGCAATAGCTGAAGGTTGAAAACTTTCCAGTAATGAAATACTGTACTTCCAGGAAGGAGTTCTGACGAACATTAACTATCCAAAACTGCATGTTGATCCATCTCAGTCTCCTTATAATTCTTAGCAGACACAATTTGTATGGAAAAAATGCCATTGACTTCCAAACATGTAAATAGACTTTTTCTCCTTTTTGCAAGAAATTCAGATGTAATTCGTTATGATTCTTTCATCCAATGAAATGCACCGTTTCACTAGTTTTCTTTTGAGCTCTTCTTTATTTTTTTTTCTTATTTGATTTGGTTCAATAAATTCATTGAGCAGCATTTCAAATATAATGCCATTTCATGCATTGGTTTTTGTTCAAACAAATTGATTCAAGTTCATGCGATTAATTGCTTATGTTATTATGTTATATGCCATTTTCATTCACTCTTAAATCTTCCAAAAAAATTTGGATGTTTTATTATTTATTATACCCCAAATAAGAGAAGAAATTAATATGGAAATGAAATAAATAATCTCATCAGAGGTCATTCCACTGTCATTGGTCTAGAGTATGCAGCTGGAACTCATCCAACTTCCCACAATTGCTATTTTGACTTAAATACAGGTATAGACTTGGACATACGGACATGAAATCTAGAGTTCAAGGTCAAAGACTTTGATAATATATCCAAGCTGAAAGTTTAAACTGGGAGATGAAAAGGTTCGACCAATATATAAACCCAACTAAGCTCAATTTCATAAGCCAGGGATGCTGATCACAGATTCATGACACAAAAAAATTCCAACATTTATGAAACACGGTGTAACGCCCTAATAGAATGCGCAAACCACATGGCATATATTTCAAAATGACTAGTCAATGATATATTTAAAGTTACATTAGAACATTATAAAAGAAAATAACTTCTCATTCTCAAATAATAATGGATCCCATACACCATTTACCTTATCCTCTTATCATATGAATATCACACACAATACTCGACGTGTTAGTGTTAAATGACATGATTTTGGCTGGGGAAAGTCAGGATGTTCTTTGCTACACTTTTATTGGTCTAGATATTCTTAACGAATAGATGACATTCATGATTATTTCCTCACAGAAGACAGAGTCTCCTGTGCAGTCCACCGAGCATTTCAATCCATTTTTGCTCCGTACAAATAACAAATAAATAAATTTCATATAAACAATTTATAAAAAAATGAGATTCTATTGATAAAGAATAATTTTTTTAACAATTTTTTAAAATAGAATCTACTTTTTTATAAAAACTTGCATCCCTTCCAAATACTAAAGTGATGCTTACTGAACTTTTGGTAACTTGGGTTTTGGTTAATTGACAACCAAAAGTCAAGTCCAACGTTATCAATATTCAACTTGACCGACTTTCATAGGGTCCCCATGTCTGTCAATTGGAAGTTTGGTACTCGCTGATTTTCCTCTTCTCATCGTTACTTCACCCTCCTTGGTAATGGATGACAGTCATATATCAGACGTAGCGAGCTTTCTTCCACACTTTAATGTCTACCTCGTTTTTGAATCTAAGTAATATCCAATGACTTCTCATACGTATGTGCAGTAGAAAACAGCCAAACAAAATGAACTCGCAACCATATCTAAACCTTTTAAGGGTAATTTTGAGTAAATGACATGTCGGAAAAGTCGTTCACCGTGCAAACAAAACCTGCATATACATCTTATTTTAGTGCTTGGCTGTGGATAAAGTATACAAGGATGCCTAAGAGCAGTTTGTAGGAGGTATTTTAGTTTAAAAACCGGCTGGAGGAATATTAAAAAAACAAAAACAAAAACAAAAAATGAAACTAGAAACGAGCAAGGAAAGTATACCAAATTTATACATGTTAGAAAGTTCTTGTTCTGGGCCCAGAACGAACTGATTCGTTGACTCAGTCAGAAAGCCCATTAGCCACGAATTTATTGAATGAAAAATTAAAGGAAAAAAGTGAAGAAACATTACAGATATGGCATGCAAAACCATTTCCGATAGATATTTAAATCGAAGAACCAAAAAAAAAAACAAAATAGGAGAGAGAGAGAGAGAAAGAGGGAGGACATGTGTTGAGCAAAAATGTTGATTAATACATACTACTTTTAGGTGTAGAAAGTTAGAACTAGAATTTTAACGCTAATGTTCTACCCAGCTATTATTCTCTACCAAAAAGAGACGATATCCTAAGGTTTCCGAAAGTAATACCGCATCAGACGATAAGCTCTGTATTTTTACTTTTTCCCATAAAAAAAAAAAAAAAAGCTCTGTATTTTTACTCTCGTCCATTCTTTCTTTTAATCTTTTACTCCCTTATCCGTTTTTTAAGGATGAATATTAAAAAATAATGTTAAGATAGAAAATACTATTGTAGCGTATCAGTCCGAACTACGGACGTTGATGCTTAATTCCTTCCAAGACACGGACATCGTTTGTGGGTTTCCCAAGTTCTTTCCTACACACGCACACAAATCCAACAAATCAACGACAGCGACGACGACGACAAAAGCCACCACTCTGTTTGTTTTCGGAAAACTAAAAACAAAAGCAAAAACTGCACGAACTTTTCCATTTTCTCGGAACAAAAATTCCACAACCTCCAAATTACATGTTTCAAAGGCAAAATCTTTTCTTCTCTGTTGTCAACCAACTGATCTAAATACCAAACCCAATTTCTCGTTATCTTAATTAGACCTGAAAATGGAGCTTCAGAGATCAGCACTGAGACTCCTCCTAGGGTTTCTGGTGGTCTCTTTGATACCCGTATCCCTGGCGAGATTTGTGGTGGAGAAGAATAGCTTGAGGGTGACATCCCCGGAGAGCATCAAAGGCACGCATGACAGTGCCATTGGGAACTTTGGGATACCTCAATATGGTGGCAGCATGACTGGAGTTGTTATGTACCCGAGGGAGAACCAAAAGGGTTGCAAAGGCTTCGACGAGTTCGGGATTTCGTTCAAGTCCAAGCCCGGTGCTCTCCCGACCTTCGTTTTGATCGATCGTGGAGGTACCTTTTTGCGGTTTTGAATAATTTGGTTGTTATTCGGAGGTTTGAGGTTCAACTTTTTTTTTTGGCGATTGAGGTGTTACCCATTTGGCTATTTGGATCAATTTGTATATTTTGAACTCTTTTTGGTAGATTGCGTGGAGACCTTTTGGATGGTTTTGGTTAATTATCTTGTCTGACAAGGTCAGATTCAATTTGATCAGTTTTTGGTTAACTGAGGAGATACGCGCCGGTAATTTGGATAAAATTTATCTTTTAGCTCTTTTAGGTTGATTGAAGAGGCAACATTTTGGTAGTTTTGACATAGTTTCTTGTTATTGTGAGGCTTGAGGTTCAATTACTTCGGTGCGGTTTAATTTAGGACGTATCCTATTGGTTATTTGGATCAATTCTCTCTTTGGAGCTCTTTTTGGTTGACACGATGCCCTTTTGTAAATTGGATATCATTGCTTTTACGCCGTTCAAATTGATCATGGATCCAGCGCTTCCTTTTATAAATTGGTCGATGCTTTGAGTCTCAGCATGCAGTGTTGCGGCTTGAGGTTTAAATTTGTTGTGAACAAATTTAAAATTTAAAATTTTTCTTGAGATTTTATAAAGATGTCATGAGTTATCACACATGCTGATAGAAAAACTACCATGGTTTGGATTGTAGCTATTGATAAGTTACAATATTGGTAAAAGACCAATGTTTTCCAAGTGATTAAAATTTCTTATTGTCATTAGGTTTGAGGGATAGTTAGTTTTGTATTGTTTGACCAAGCTTTGATGTTTAGCTAGTTTGTCCAGGTTCATTAACGAGGTAACTTTTTAGAACTCAGATTATTTTGCTTTGTGAGGGGACACTTTTCTAATTAAGACAATGCTTGATGTTTAAGTTATTAGTGTCTTGTCAATTGTGGAATTAACATTTGTATAAATTTGATTCATTTTCTCGTTTGATACTCGTTTTCATTGATGTCCTTAACCTTGAGTTCTAGTATTTTGCATTCAGCTAATCTTGGATGTTCTCGTCAGAAAACCATTCTTAACTTATTTTATGTTAATTTTCAGATTGCTTCTTTGCTTTGAAGGTGTGGAACGCCCAAAAAGCTGGGGCTTCTGCAGTTCTTGTTGCAGATAACATTGAAGAAGCATTGATTACCATGGACTCTCCAGAAGAGGATGGTTCCACGGCTAAATACATTGAGAACATAACAATTCCTTCTGCACTCATTGAAAAAAGTTTTGGTCAAACATTAAAGAAAGCATATAGTGGTGGGGACATGATAAATGTGAATCTTGACTGGAGAGAAGCTGTCCCGCACCCAGATGATCGTGTGGAATATGAACTATGGACCAACAGTAATGATGAATGTGGAGTTAAATGTGACATGTTGATGGAATTTGTGAAGGATTTCAAGGGTGCAGCACAGATACTTGAGAAAGGTGGTTACACTCAATTCACACCCCATTATATAACTTGGTACTGCCCGCAGGCATTCACCTTAAGTAAACAGTGCAAGTCCCAGTGCATCAATCATGGAAGATATTGTGCTCCTGATCCTGAGCAGGACTTCAGCACAGGTTATGAAGGGAAAGACGTGGTTCTTGAGAACTTAAGGCAGCTATGTGTTTTTAGAGTGGCAAATGAGACCAAAAAGCCTTGGGTGTGGTGGGACTATGTAACTGATTTTCAAATTAGATGTCCTATGAAAGAAAAAAGATACAACAAGGAATGTGCCAATGGTGTTATTAAATCTCTTGGTAATGGAATTTTTTTCATATCATCTTACATGACAAATATCGGTAATTGATGATGAATGTTTTGTAAACTGTTCATGTGATTTATGCACAGATCTTGATATAAAAAACATTGAGAAGTGTATGGGGGACCCAAATGCTGATTCTGAAAATCATGTTCTAAAAGAAGAGCAGGACGCGCAAGTATTATTTCCGATCTATTCATTTTTGTTTAATATTTTGTATTCTATCTATTATCTCCTATATATTCTCTTGTATATACCCTGTGTACTTGGTTATGCCAATTAAAAAAAATTTACTTGTAAGAAAATTTTTTTTAACTTCCCAATGAAGTTTTTAACTGTGTTTGGACATTGACAAGAATATTTTTTGAAAGGTTGGGAAAGGATCGAGAGGTGATGTTACCATTTTGCCCACCATTGTTGTCAATAACCGACAGTATCGAGGTTCGTCTGTGTACTTTTGTTTCTTAGTTAGCAACCTGCATGTTCCCTTTCTAAAATATGTTCTTGCAGGAAAATTGGCAAAAAGTGCTGTCCTGAAGGCCATCTGTTCTGGTTTTGAGGAAACTACTGAACCAGCTGTTTGTTTGAGTAGTGGTAAGTATTTCCCATAAATTTGGTGCTTTGTTAAGAGCAAGTGCATCTTTTAGGCTATGTTTATTCTGGATGGACTAAATTGTGCCAGATGTGGAGACAAATGAGTGCTTGGACAATAATGGTGGTTGCTGGCAAGACAAATCAGCCAATCTCACAGCCTGCAAGGTAGGAACCAAAACCTTCTGGCTAATCGGGTGTCTACTTGTTATTTATGAAAAATATATAAAAAATACTAAATGTTCTATTTCATTTAGGTCTGGTTTTCCTTTTTTTTTTTTGCCTATATTCTGGTTGGAGTTTAAGTTGAGTTGGTTGGAATTTAAATTTTAAATTTCGCTTATCAGTTGCAGTTTATCTTTCAACTGAGTAGTGTTTATTTGCCCAGGACACATTTCGTGGGAGGGTATGTGAATGCCCCTTGGTGGATGGTGTACAGTTCAAAGGGGATGGTTATACCACTTGTGAAGGTAAAATTGTATGCTGTAGCTTCTATTTGCATCAAGCTTAACCAAATTGGTAGTGTGGTAATTGTAATCTAAGGAATGCTATTTGCAAAAATTGCGGGTATAATCTAGTGAATGATCAAGCATGTGGAGCATGGATGCTAGTAAAAGATGCTTTTGCAAGTTTCATGGAACGTTTTTTTAATGAAAACTTGGTTTTTATTGGTGCTAATGTTTTAAAACTTTTGTCTTTATTGTTGTAGACCCATATATTTGTTTGTGTAGATTCTGCAATATATGCTTACAAAAAAAGTATATTCTTTGATATATTGGTGAAATTATGTCGGTGAAATGAATGATCTGCCTATCATTTTATAAATAATTGGCTGTGTATTTGTGTTCTGTAAAGCAACAGTCAGTCCATATTAGTATATGCACTCACATTCACAAAAGTTTCTGCATGCAAGGTATTCAGTCATGAAATACAGAGTATTGGAGCTGTACAAGAATTTTGTTTTTTGTTTTGTTTTTTTGTTTTTTTTTTGTTTTTTTTTTTTGGGGGGGGGGGGGGGGGGGGGGGGGGGGGGGGGGGGGGGGGGGGGGGGGGGGGGGGGGGGGGGGGGGGGGGGGGGGGGGGGGGGGGGGGGGGGGGGGGGGGGGGGGGGGGGGGGGGGGGGGGGGGGGGGGGGGGGGGGGGGGGGGGGGGGGGGGGGGGGGGGGGGGGGGGGGGGGGGGGGGGGGGGGGGGGGGGGGGGGGGGGGGGGGGGGGGGGGGGGGGGGGGGGGGGGGGGGGGGGGGGGGGGGGGGGGGGGGGGGGGGGGGGGGATGGCGAGTGCTTAAGGGTACTTGTTATCAAGAAATTAGTTTTTAGTCGAGAGAATGTCTTGAGACTCTTTTCTCAGTTCTCGTTATTAAATTTTCTTATTTTTGGCTTTCAGCAAGTGGACCTGGGAGGTGCAACATAAAGAATGGAGGTTGTTGGCATGAATCTCGAGATGGACACACATTCTCTGCTTGTTTGGTTAGTAACTGCAAGTCTCTCTCTCTCAGGCTTTGGCTTTGTGGTTCACATTCTAATTATTTACATGAACAGGATAATGGGGAGCTAAAATGCCAATGTCCTCCTGGATTTAAAGGTGATGGCATCAAAAGTTGTGAAGGTAAGAAACAGACACATGGTCATTTGTAGTTTTATTATCTTCTACAAACTAAAGTCATATGAGAAGGAATATCAATATCTTTTTTTTAATCAGTGCTAAGAGCCATAGTTGTTGATTGCTCAGTAAATTCCATATCAGTGCTAGGAGCCATAGTTTTTGATTGCTCAGTAAATTCCATGATTAGAACCATAGTTCTCACTCTTTTGTCATGAGGGGCTGTAACATGACTAGATGGATTTGGTATATTATTATGTCTAATTATGGTCAATATGGCCACACGAGTTAAAGATAGGCGGGACTTGTATATGGTATAAGTGTACTAACACTTTGAAACTGAGAACTTCTAAGTTGCAAACGGTTGACCCGAAGTTCTTCTTGTAAGGTTGAAACTATGTGACTAAAATCAGAATGATTTCTGCAAAGTGCACAATAATGGTGGAAGGGTTATACTTTTCTTGGTCTATCCAGTTAAATATTTAATACGGAAGTTGAAAGCAGAAGGATTTGAAACATGGAATAAGGAGCATTATGTTGTAAAGTGTGGTTTGGGGGTTTTATTGGGTGATTCCCAGATGAACTGCACTTCCCAGTGGTGTGCATGTCTCTTCTTTTCTAGATCTTTTAAATCTCCTGAGTTTTCCATGTAATATTAATTGTACCTTTTCTATTCTTCCTGTACAAAAAGAGAGAGATGTTGATTCAGATAGGGGCGTTTCTAGGTCAAGCATATTGGACAAATTTTTTTTTTAACGAATTTTTTTTCTCTAACTTCTTTCTTCTCACAGATATCGATGAATGTAAAGAGAAAAAAGCCTGTCAGTGCCCTGAGTGTGGCTGCAAGAATACTTGGGGGAGCTATGACTGCAGTTGCAGTGGAGATCTTTTATATATCAGGGACCATGATACATGCATTAGTGAGTCCAGCTACCCATCTTTTATGACTCATCTTTACCCCCGAAATGTGATGCGTATTATTTGCTTATATAAATACCTCTCTTTGGTCGTTCTGCAGGTAAGAGTGCTAGGGAAACAAAATCTGCATGGACTGCAGTTTGGATCATATTGATAGGCTTGGCAATAGCCGCTGGTGGGGCATATCTTGTGTACAAATACAGACTGCGGGTAAGCATGCTGCATTATATTCATGTTTCCTGAGTTCATGTGTTGGATTTCATAGATGAGTGGGTTCTGTTCTATTGGCCCCTTGATAAACGTTACTCGTATTGATACTTCAAAAAAATTAATTCAAAAGTTTGATAATTTTGCGGGTCAATACTTTACTTGAAAATTCCTATCATCAAAATTATACTCCCTGTGCACATTGATGATGCCTATTTCCAACGCAAGTCACAGGGTGTATATGATAGAAAGCACCCAAACAATAACTAGGACAGCCATAGTTACTCTAGGCTGACATCCGGGCACAATGTTTTTAGAGCTATAGAATTAAGCTCATAATCTTCAAAGTTCCACACATTTTGTTCCATCCATAAGCACCAAATTAGACATGAAGGAACAAGCCTCCAAGCTTCTACACTGCCGTGGCCAACATCCCGAGTCCTCCAAACAGCCAAGAACTCTACGACCCTTTGGGACATCACCCAAGCAACATTGAAAATCTTGAACGTTTGGGCCTAAATTCTTCTAGATACTTTGCAGTGCGGCAATAAGTGATCGAATGTTTCTCCGTTTGTACACATGCAACACCAATCCATTACCAAAGTTCTCCTCAAGTTGTCCATAGTAATGATTCTCCCCAATGCAGCTACCCATACAAAGAATGCCTCCTACAAAATTGTTTTGTTCCTCCAAACTCCTACGAGGAAAAAGAGTACTTGCAGGCCATATTGAATGAAAAGTGCCGACCTTGAACCTACTTGGTTTTGATGGAATCCACTTGTAACACCCCATATGATAAGGATATGGGTAGGTGGTGTATGAGATCCCACATTGCTTGGGAATGAGAAGTTCTTGCTCTTTATAAGGTTCCAATGGGGCTCTAATTGTATCATTGACTAGTCCTTTTAGAGTATAGGCCATGTAGTTTGGGCCTTCCATTGAGATGTTACAAATGGTATTAGAGCCTATCCCAACTAAAAATGTGGGACTTGAGCTGTGCCACCTACAACAGACAGGCCCGACGAGGATGTTGGGAATTTAAGGGGGGTAGATTGTGATACCTCCATATGATAAGATTGAGGGTAGGTGGTGTATGAGATTCCACATTGCCTGGGAAGGAGAAGTTCTTGCTCTTTATAAGGTTCTAATGGGGCTCCAATTGTATTATTGACCAGTCCTTTTGGAGTATAGGCCATGTAGTTTGGGCCTTCCATTTGGGCGTTACATCACTTTATCTTATTCTCGCCAACACCTCCCCTACTGGCAAAGCACAATAGATTGAAGAATGTCTAGATAACTCCAATTCTCAACTGTTTGCAGCTCAAATAAAGTTGATATTCCATTGGCTAGTATCATTAATGCATTGCCAAGGGTTTGACACTGATGCATCCTTGTCACTAGAAATTCTGAACAGCTCCGGGAACTTACCTTCAATGGTCTTATGTTATTATGAGCTTATTTAATGAAGTTCGTAATACTTGTGTTTGTTTACTTAGCATTTACTTCAACATGAGCGTTGTGAAATAATGAGAAGTTTACTGTTCATAAGGTGGCTTAAAAGGGAATTGGATATTTGGCATGGTTTTGAATTCCATTTTGTTTTTGGTTTATAGAAAACTATTAGAAGGCGTTTAGTGAGCGTGAAATTGATATAATTTGAGATGGTTCTAGGAGATTAGGACATGTTTGGACACTGAAAATTTTCAAACTTCTCATAATTTCGTACTCAAACATCACTTAAATACAAAACACTTTTTAATTTCAAATTTTTAACTTTTTAATCTAATCATTACCTAATTATTATTCAAATACAAAAAATCAATACTACTTTTACAAACTTCAAAACAAAAATAATATTAAAAAATTATATGCAAACAATTTTTTAACTTTATTATATTTTTATTCAACTTTTTTTCTCTCATTTCCTAAAACTTAATGAAACATCTTCACTTAAACTATTTTACTACTATTCACAAAATTTTAAGATACACAAGTGTCCAAACATGCCTTTAAATTTCTGATTATAAAGCTTTACTTTCTGTCGGGTTAAATATTCTAATTGTTGATGTTTCCATTGTTGTTTCTGCAGTCGTACATGGATTCAGAAATCAGAGCTATCATGGCACAGTATATGCCTCTAGATAGTCAAGCTGAAGTACCAAACCATGTCAACGAGGAACATCCTTGAAAGAGGAAAACTCCATCCTTCATTTTTCTTGAGGATTTTTGGCAAACCTGCATTGGTAGATTCGATACACCCATCTTTATATGTCACGAGTTTTGAGAGTGGATTATATATTCTTGTATAATATGCTAGACAATAAAAGAATGCAGAGTAGAAGTTGTCATGTTTATTAGCAGAGTATCGTGCTGAAAAACAAAACTAGGGTAGGAAGCAAATTGCAAAGCCAAAAGAAAAGTCCGTTTCCCCTCCTGGAAAGTCTCACTCCCTAATTTAAACAGGAATTCTGTAATTTATTTATACATTTTTAACATTTAAGACGGGATGACTTCAATGTCCTATACTTGATTGTTTTTAGGATAATGGTAATTTCTGTTGGCACGGTAGGACAAGATTCTCTCAGTTTTGCTTGTAGTTCATATTCATTGAAGCGACCTTTTACATAAGAGAAACTATTCAATGACACTTCAAAAAACAAAAAGGTTTGTTGACTTGGGCGCGCCTGTCTTATTTATATGAAAGATTCCAAGTAGTCTTCCCTCTCAGTTTGACCGCTTGTGTGTTTTATTTATTTATTTTAATAATTAAAAAAGTGACTACTAGTGAAAGGGTATATTTTGTTTAGATTTTTTATGCTGTAACAAGTCGTGATGAAATGGATTTGTTTTATAGGCGATGTACCAAAATGGATTATAAAGATGATTGATGCCATTAGTTCTTCTCGTATTTGCTTGGATTATTCCACAGCACTTATGCAACTAGAGTATCCCCGGGAAGTCCCCCAGATTTTGGCTTAGATGCGTTTAGTGGACATCAATCCGGAACATCAGATAACCCCAAATTCCTTGTAAAAGAGCTGCACTGCCTACATTTGGATTCTTAAAAAATTCTAGTTAAAGTTTGCACTTTTGCATTTTAAGCTACCAAAAGCACCTACTACTTAAGATAAAAACTTGAGCTTTTTTCCATTGTTCAATTCTAATCATTAAGGTGGAGAAAAACAGTTGACATGGACAAATCTTGAAGGTTAGAGATCTTACTTGAGAGCGTAAAATGTCAGTTCTTTAAAATTTGAGGGTATAAGGTGTCGGTTGTATAGATTGGGGTCAAATATGAAAGACAGACACTTTGCATGCATCTAGGTTGACAATATATTTAGCTATTCATATTTCGAAGGGTCATGCATCCTCCATATGATATAAATGCCCCTCAATTTCAATTTTCAAGAATTTCAAAGACCATGACAAACGAAAGGGACTTGAAGAGAATGACCGGAACTTGACTCCGTCTTCTCACCCATGGCTGTGATGGCAAGTGTTGGCGAAGTTCAAGAAGCCCTGGTTTGTATCGAATTTATGTACATACGAGCTGTCACTTTCAAGAACCCTAATATGTGCTTAGGTGGCGAAAATTCTTCTTGGTTACTTACAAGAGTAATCCAACGTACAATTGTAAAATGTGCAAGCACTGTGTAGTCATTTTGAAAAAGATGGAGTCTACTACTAAAAAATTAATTTTCTTTTCATGTTAGTCCCGTATTTATTCACTTTTTTCAAAGTGATTGCACAGCGCTGCTGTGCTTGCACACTTACGACTACAAGTATTATTTCTCTACTTACAATATGTCCATATTTGCAACTTTTCATATTCGGCTCTCGATGAATATTGCGTATCAAACATTTGTGCTTGCCCTTAAAAGTATGTTAAAGTAGAATATCCACAACTGAGATAAACAGTTCCTGTCATATTAATCATTTTAATGTACATGGTATTTACATTGGGCCGCCAATCTGAATCGGTGGATCTCAAAACTGTGATCATAAGAAGAAATTCTGCTCAAATTATAATGTCTGTCATACTCAGAAGGAAACTCATTGAAGCGGCCTTAGTTTTAGGAATTATCTGTGACAGTTTCGCTCATAGACCTAGATAATGGACTTTGAGAGTTGCCTTGCTGATGCAAATAAACCCCACTTGTAGCTGCCATGGCTGTTTCACATGCGGTGCTGTGCTGATCTATGGACGGCTGTCTTATCCTTTTATCTTCTATGGTTTTCTAAGTGGTGTGATTTTCAGATCAAGTCCAATGTTGATTCCGTTGTAAGCGATGGGAGTATACATCCACAGATCATCGGAGCTTAAGAGCTACAGAGCCCCCAACAAGAAAGAACAAAAAAGGTGGGGTTAGATAGTGAACATGGAAAGATAAAGGTAGCACCATTTTGTCAAGCTGATCTTTCAATGTTTACCATACGGATTCCCTTTGTCTAATACCTTAATCTGGTGCTGTAAAAATTTTACATAATGGACGGCTTCCTCAAGCATTGTGCTAATATCAACCTGCAGCATCAAAGAACCAATTTTGAGAATTTCAGGTGCACTTCAGACTGGGAGAACAATATGTTCAGATGGAGGATACTGCTTACCTTTGTTCCATTAGGAACAAGGTTCTGTAGGATTCTCAGCCTCTCATTTATCCTCTCTCTTCTCTTCTGCAAGATACAAATGAAAAGATCAATTAATCAGATTCATGGACAGGAAAATTTCCATAAAGTTGGGTCAATGTGCAAGCGTTTGTGGGGACTTACCCTTGCATAAAGGCTCTGGGGATCAGTGGCTGACCCCCTCCTGGCTCTTGTTTTTCCTTTCAAGTTTAAAGCTGCAGGCCCTATTGAGTTTGAGGCCAATTTTGAGGTCACTCCTCCATTCAGTTCTTGAGAAGCATTGGGGTCATCTTCTGAGGAGCAGCTGCTCAAGCTTTGCCCAACAAGACCATTATTCCCATCTTCTTCCTCGTTGCTGGGCCAAGAAAGCTTACGATTCTTCTTTGGTTGTTGATTTCTTACGTTCTTTGGGACCTGCATTATTGAAATTAAGATTTCATCGTGAATAGGAAATAACTTCTTTCACTTGGAAAAATGGTAACGCATTGGTAAGTAGGTAAATATTGTCAGCATACTCACATTTGAACTCCGAGATCTTTTCTTGGATTTCCCAGATGAGTTGTTACATTTGTCGTCCACGATTGAATCAGGAGCTGACATCTTGGATCCCCTTATAGGGCGTGAATCCATATCAGGAGAAACAGCTTCGGTCACATATCCAACAGACTCTTCTGCATTCCGGTCGCTCGTTTCTTTGTCCAAGCAATCATTTCGTTCAATGAGAAAAGAGCTGCTGTTTTTCATGCCAGCCAAACAAAAATCCATGGACATGGAGCTACCATTGGAATTTTGAATTAGATGAGACTCATTCATGTAGTAGCTACTGCCACTAAAATGTGAGGCAGTGTAAAAATTAGAATTAGACATATCAGAAGAATAGCCGGAAACTTCACCTAGCGCTGCCATGTTCACAGCTGAATCATGGCAAGGCCAAAAAGTAGACGGGACTTCAAAGCTTAAGCCCTCATGGGCCATAAATATAGCTTCCCCAGATATGGCTCTGCTATACTCCATTTCTTGGGAAATCTCTGTTTTTCCCAAGGGTTCAAATTTTTAGAGAAGCACGATGGTTCAAGACGAAACTATGGAAGTATTTATATTCGACAGCTATAATTAGAAAAGGTTGACTTCTTTGGTGATCTCATGATTGCCAATAATTATTAGACGCAAAAGCCAAAATTATCAATATCAGATCTTTTGATGCCCCGCCAAGGACAACTCAGCGAGGGACCAAGTTCAAGCATGTTAGAATGATGCAACTTTTCAGTGGCCTGTAGCGCCTGGTTACTATTTAAAAAAAATGCAAAAATAAATAAAAGAGTCAATGAATATTTCTGGAAGGGTTAACTGTTATTGGTTAGTATCAAAACTGATAATTAAAAAGGTAACCTATAGCATAAAAGGGAAGAATATAAGAGTCGGATTTGGTGAGGAGACTTTATGGAGAGAACGTGGGGCTGATGATAAACCATTAATAATTGTATTGACATAATGATAATGACATCTCCCCCAATTCGAATGATTTTAAAATTGAATTAAGTTGGTGGCTAAACCAGTTTTTAATCTCATGATTTCAACTCAAATTTTCGCTCTTGTTTCAATGTTTTTTACACACGCACCAAAGAAAGTATGCATCCAATAATTAGGCTTGCCCGATGAGATAGAGCAGTACCAAAGAAGTTTTCATTCAGGAATTCACCCAAAAAAAAGAAGAAAACGGTGAAGTGACATTAAATTCGTGCTGCATAGAATTAAACAGAATAGGGCAATATTGAATAATATGGAACTTGTGAATCAGCATTTGATGGTCAAGACTTGAAATGTGAACGTGTAAACTCATCAAGGTATATCCATTTTATCTAAGGTCTACCTCTTACATATATGTACTTGCCATGGGAGATATTCTATCGGTTGGCGGCCTGGCTTAAGTTCTGGGCTGACCTTAGAGATTGAAATGGAACATATTTGTTAATTTCATCTTTCCTTTTTATATTTGTTTTAACATTGTTTTGGTGTATCAGCACTTTTCTATGCAATAAATAGTATGAAAAAACATATATCCAAGCCCGACAACATGTTATTAAAGTCTCGCTTGAATACTCTCAAGGTGTTCATCAGTTCATCTTCCAAAAAAACCTGCCTGCCTAGTTTTGCGACTGATTCAAAGCAAACTCTGGCCTACTAATAATCTTTGGAGTAGCACTACATGTGATAGCTTCGTGATTCTAATTCATCTCTTTGAATCTCTCAGACATGAATACATAAAACCCACTGCTAAGACAGCTGGAGCAGTCTTTTGCATCGATCTCTATATTAATTTATCCAATCTAATCATTCAATGGAGGATGATTGTCATTGATTCTGTGTGCTCTCACATGATGAAAAGCAACCGCTGCGTTTTTTTTTTCTGGGTCAATCACTGTTGAGTAGAGTAAATGTGCCAACTTTAAGTGAATTATTAATCTTACATATTGCATAAAGTGCCATCAACTGATCTGATGATAATATATATTAATCAAGTTCTTGTCGTAAGACAAATAAGGGGGCATTTCCCAATTGATTATAGTACTCTGGAACCAAAATAAACAGGTACTTCATGAGACACCTGCAACAATCTAAAACTAAATACAATGATCACTACGTTTGGATACAGATACCTAGACCTAGTTGTTACTTCCAGTTTGGAGCAGGCCCAGTACTATGCCTCCTTTTAGCCCTCCAAGCTACCATGTAATGTGAAATAAATAACTCAGCTGAAATCACGTCTGTTGCTCTAAAATGGGCACAAGATAGAACAGATCGGACTTTATGAGATGTTCATGATACCATTTATTTCCTCGTGAAACTTTAACTAAAAGGACTTGATAATAGTTCATCCAAACAAACTGATGAAATGACTTCTTCTGGTATTATGTAGAAAGCTGTTCAATTTTCTTTTTATATCTTATATCTGTTTTTTGGGCAGGTTGATCTTCAGATCAAGTCCAATGTCCACTCCATTATAAGCTAAGGGAGCATACATCCATAGATCATCGGAGCTAAAGAGCTACAAGCAAGAAAATGAAAAACTAGACCAGTAAGTTTAAATTTAGAAATAGCGATATGTCAATTACCTAAAGGACGTGGAATAAGATGGATTTTGTTTTGCCATTACCTTAATTTGGAGCTGTAAAAAATTCACATATTCAACAGCTTCCTCAAGCATTGTGCTAGTATCAACCTGCAATAACATTGAATAAGTTCCATTCACCATTGATGCTACATCGAGCAAACTGCCTACCTTTGTTCCATTAGGGACAAGTTTCTGTAGGATTCTTAGCCTCCCATTTATTCTCTCTCTTCTTTTCTGCAAAATGGGAGGGAATAATTTCTTACCTATTACTTATATTGATTGTCAGCAGTTTTTTTTTTTTTTTCATGATGTTTGGTGAAGTGGCAGCATTTGTAGTGAACTTACCCTTGCGTAGACGCTCTGGGGATCACCGGCCGATCCTCTTGTGGCTTTTGCTTTGCCTTTTTTGTTGAGAGCAGGAAGCTCTTTGCTGCTCAAGCTTGGAGTCACTCCATTTAGCTCCTGAGAAGTGTTGGAATCATCCTCCGATGAGCAGCTGCTCGAGCTCTGTCCATCAAGGCCAAGACAACCACCTTTTTCTCTGTTGCTAGTCAAAGAAAGCTTCTGACTTTTCTTGGACTGCGCAATCCTCTTGCTCCTATTAACCTATATTATATGAGAAAATGTCATACTAGTCATTCCTATCATAGTCAACAGGTAAAACGACAAACTTTCATCACTTGGCAAAATGTAACATAATGGTAATAAGAGGGAAAGCTCATTATTTTCCAATTTTACTTTCATATCCTGAAGTCAGAGATCTTTTCAACGAATTCTCTGATGGCTTGTCAGTTTTGACTTCCGAGATCGAGTCTGGTTTTGGAACATCGATTTTCCTCTTTTGCTGTAAATCCTTGAAGGAGAACAGTTTCAAGCATGTTTCCAGCAGACTCCTCTGCATCTCCCTCATTTCTTGGTTCGAGAAGTCATCCCCATCAATGAGATAAGGAACTGAATCCATGGACCTGAAGTTATTAGTGGATGTCAAAATTGATTGGAAATCACTCAAGTAGTCGCTTTTTTGGCTCAGTCTACCACCACTATAACTACTCTCCGATGGAAGACTGTAAAATCTAGTACTAGGGAATTCCAAAGAAATGCATGAACTTTCAGTGAGCCCTGCCATGTTCATGGTTGAATCATAAAAAGGCCAAAAAGTATACAGGACTCCTAAGCTTGAACAGGTATTTGTCCCATTGGGTATTGAAGGTTTATCAAGCCACTGGACCATAAAATCGGCCTCCTCTGCTGTATGCATTGCACTAAGAGAGACCAGCAAAAATATAAATTTAATGTCTGGTTAGACACTAGGTTGTTGTCTTGCAACTGCTACAAGAAAGCTTTCCTGCAAGAGACACTGGAACCATTCTGTTTTGATTCTTGTGCACATCCTGGATGAAAAATCCAAGATTCGAATCACCCCAGCGCACACAAAAAAATAAGGACAAAAAAGTGGAGAAAAAGACATATTACATTAGAGATCAAAAGAAAATGCAGCACTTCAATCACAATCAGAAGGTCAAAACCTGAATGTGAGTTGACAAAATGAGGGGATATTGGTGTGGAGAAAAGTGCTCTCGCCATACATGGTGTACATGAACAAGGCTGAAGCTAAATGTTGATCGTATACTTATTGAGGCAACTATAAATAGTTGGAAATGGAGAGTGCAAAAGCTACACTACATCTTGAATAAAGATGAAAATTGATTTTTTTTTCCCCTAATATAAGTTTATGATCACTTTGGTAAACGACCCAAATCCACTTAAAAGATAAGGCAAAAACTGGGTATGTCCCACAAGTATTACTTCTGATTATATGAATTCATGTACAGCTAGCGATCGATTGTAAAATGAGAACCAAACGGGCCAATATTATTTGCATCAAGAAACCAAAACAGATCTAATTTAAATCTTTATTGTTAGATTGAGAAAACAATCTCAGAATTATTTTACATCTTAACTCGAAATATCTGACTGAAACTCACTCATGGTTTTACACTTACAGGTAAAAACAACATTGATCACCTTTTTAATTTGAACTTATACGAGGTGGCCAGACCAGGATTTTCATTTTATATAGTGGAGCGATAAATATGTACAATACAATAATGTAGTATTGAATCTTTGAAGAAAATCACTCCTCAAAAAGGAGTTTTGTAGTTCCACATACAAGTAATATTCCCATTAATTATGAGGTATAGCCATTACATAATGGTTTGCGGACCCTTGTTTTGTCTCGTGACTATTTGCCGGATGGGCTAAGTCCGATGTCCATTCCATTGTAAGCGATGGGGGCGTACATCCATAGATCATCAGAGCTCAAAAGCTACAATGTCCAGACAAGAAAACAAAAGATCAGGTTAATGATCAAGAGATTCACGTAGAAAAGCAAGCTAGGAGTGCGCTATTGATTACTCGTTAATCCTGTAAAAAGAAGGAATCTGTTTTGTCATTACCTTAATTTGCAGCTGTAAGAATTTCACATATTGGACGGCTTCCTCGAGCATTGTGCTAATATCAACCTTCAATACATAAGAAATATTTTTGAGAATTCTGCGTACTAATTGGACTAGTAAATAGAATAATATATACTTGGCTATTTTCAGTTCATGGAGAACTCCCTACCTTTGTTCCATTAGGGACAAGGTTCTGTAGAATTCTCAGCCTCTCATTTATTCTCTCTCTTCTTTTCTGCAAGACACAAAGGAAATATCAATTGTATAAGTCTTCATATTCCCTGGCAGCAAACTTACAAAAAGTTTAAAATTGTCGATCGATGTGCTGCTTGCATTTATGTAGGGACTTACCCTTGCATATAGGCTCTGGGGATCAGTGGCTGATCCCCTACTCGCTCTTGTTTTTCCATTCAATATTAATGAAGAAGCGGCCTCTTTCTTGCTCAAATGTGAACTGAAGCCTCCATTCAGCTCTTGATAATTAACATTGCAGTCATCCTCCGAGGAGCAGCTGCTAGAGCTCTGCCCGATAAGGTCAGTATTATTATCTTCTCGGCCATTGTCGCTTGTCTTCTTATTCTTCTTTGATTGTAAAGTCCTCTTTTTCGTCTCAGACTACATTAATATTTGATCAAGGTGAGTAAAATTCATGAATCAGATTCCTAGGCAAAAATGTAACACAATAGGTGAAAAGTTTACGATTATACTCACATCTCCAGTTATCCGAGATCGTTTCTTGGAATTATCCGCTGCGTTGTTATACTTGCCTTCAGGGATTGATTCTGGTAGTGGCATTTCTTGAGGTTCCTTTCTGTGCAATACTGAACCATTCTGAGGAAGAACAGCTGCAGGCTCTTCTGCATTGCCATCACTCTTTTCTTGGTTCAAGCAGTCATCCCCCTCAATGAGAAAGGAGCCGGTGTTTTTCACTCCCATCATTCCAAAATCCATGGACATGGAGCTGTCATTGGATGCCAGAACTGGATGAGAATCACTAAAGTAGTAGCTTTGTTGCCTTAAACTACCAGTACCGTTGTAACTACTCCCATTTGAAAAACTGCACAAATTAGAATTAACCATATACAAAGTACAGGAAGGACTTTCACTGAGCCCCTCAACATTCATACAGATTGATTCATGGTCAGGCCAAAAAGTAGAAGGGACTCCCAAGCTTGAATCCCCACTTAGCTCATCGGGTAACAAAGCATTATTATTGAGGATCTGAGCCATGAAGTCAGCCTCCTCAGCAGTATACATGCCACTAAGAGAGCCCCATTCTCCCTTAGAGATAGGTCCCATAGGCTCCATATTTATTTCTTTTTGCAAGTCTTAAATGTTAATTAGGAGAAGCTGATTAATTTGCTCGATGCCCGGTGGGGAAGGAGACGAAGACATATTAATTATACCACACACGTACTACTAATTAATTCCTGGAGGTTGACATCTTCCCTATATATAGGATCTAACTCATCATTTCCAATCTCCAAGAATGGGCCCCAGACAACTCAGAGAGGAGAGGAATATTCCTAAAAACAATGATAAAAGGAAAAAAAAAAACGTTGTGTAATTTCCTTTAATTACCCTAAAACACCTTGAGCCACAACTCAAAAACGAAACATGGAAAGATTGATTTGTGAGTCGAAGAATATTATTGAAAGGGACTAACTGTGCTTAACAAGTATACAAGCTTGTCATTAATTAAAAAGAACCGAATCTGAGTAAGGTTTGTTGAAGTAATGGATAGAGAATATAGTACTTATCAAAGTCGGCAAGCGTGAGAACGTGGGAATTAAGTCACCTAGCTAGCTTGAATATCATGATCAACAGTATAAATCACTTCGTTAAAACACACTAGTGATAGTGGTGTTAGAAATGGATATCTATCTGACATTCTCAATACTACGTACGTGGAACCAAGGCAATAAAATCTCTACACTGGATATGTGCACACTCCAAATTCCAATTGAAACCAGCAGCCAACTGTTCCTTGAGTACTTTAAGAAAGTCATTGATGAGAACCCATCATTATCATCATATATATATATATATATATAACACTTGCATGCATCTGCAATGGATATGAAGCTATCCTGAGTCCTGCACTAAATTCATCCCTTCGCTAGTATATACTTATTTATTTGTATATAATTAATTACTGTGAATCGAATTCATGTCTCTCCAATCTCACCATATCAACAATCTTAATTGTCAGGAAAAGGATGGCATCAAACCGTACTTAATCGACTATATATCCGTTTGACATTTCCATATATACGAAACTTTACACTATATATGTAACAGAAGAAAACCTTGGAATTTGGAGATTTTTGCTACGACAAACCAAGTGGCCGGTCAATATATAGCTCCTACGTACGATAATATACCACCACTAATATTCTCGATCTCATGGGTACTGTGGAAGATTAAGCCTAGCCTGAAACCCATTAATTTGTAAGTACAAGCACCTGAAGTAAACACGAATTAAGAACGAACAGCTAGTACGTGGTCTTCCAAAATGACTATTTCCTAGTTATAAGTCCTATGATCTCGGGCTTTTTTCACGCGTAAAACTGAGCTAGCCATGATCGATCTGCCTGGCTAGGCTAGGCTGGCTCATTCCAAAGAAAAATCAACAGGAGTTTTGTTTTTTCGTTTCCATTAATGGATTATTATGGACATGCATTTAGATCATGTACATGATTAATATACTATATAATTCGCATTATTGTAATTGAGTACGCCGGCCGTTGCACGATCTATATATGGTTTGTATGAGTGGCATTTAGGACTAAAATTATGGACGGTCGACACCCAAACCATGGATGGCTCGCTTCAATAGAGGCGAAACCGTTTCTCATCAAACAGAGGACGTTCTGCTCCTACACATCAATCCTCATCCACCTACAACTCCAACCGTCCGACGTGCCAGGTTTGTAATAAACCAGGTCATGTAGCACTCCAGTGTTGCTCCTCGTTTTGACCACTCCTACCAATACGAACCTCCACGCTCCTTTTCCGCAAATTACACTGCTCCCTCCGCCACCCCTGACTCCACATGGTACCCCGATCCGCTGCAACCCATCACATTACACACGACCTATCTAACCTCAACCTTTCCTCAGAAGCTTACGGTGGAGCTGAACAAATTCGGATAGGAAATGGCTCTGGCTTACCCATCAACAATATTGGTGAATCCTCTCTTCAAACTCTTTTCTTTTTTTCACCTTTCCAATTTTTCTGCATGTCCCTTCAATCACAAAGAATCTGGTCTCTGTTGCTCAATTTTGTACTGACAATTCTTGTTTTTTTGAATTCCACTCTACCCACTTTTTGGTGAAGGACAAAATGACCAGTTCGCTCCTCATCAGCGGTCCTCTTCGTGATGGCTTGTACCAGTTTCCACCAGCATCACCGTCATCCACTCCCTCCACCCATCTCGGCGAAAAAGCTTCCCTCTGTCAGTGGCACAAACGCATGGGTCATCCATCTCCTGAAACTGTCTCACGCGTAGTGCGCACCAANGCGACCACCACGGTTTGGGTGTCGACCTCGTTGGTCACGGAAGTTGTTAGAGGTGAGATTGGCAGAAGGCTCGAAAGAGTTAAGAGAGCTAGAATTGGTACGGGAGATATGGGCCATGCGATTTTCATGGATAAGAAGGAGATGGTAGAGTTCTTGAGAGGTGATAGGATCAAATCTAATGGTTATGGAAGTGATGAAGGATTCGTAAGAAGGACCAAGGCCATTTAGTAGATAAGTGATGAAGTCTTTGTCGGAGAGTGGACTTCCAGTAGCAGTCAAGGTGTTAGATAGCATCCGAACTTTATTAAAGAACTCAGAAATGGATTGTTCACCTTGAGAAAAATTGGTAAGTTGGAAACGAATTTGAAATTCTTTTGCCTGTGAAATGGAGCTGAACATGGACTCAAGAGTGAGCCATAATTCACGAGAGGTTTTGGCGTGAATAACATGTCCAATAACGGAGTCACTCAAAGATGAGAATAGGATACTAAGAATGGCTTGGTCAGTTCGATTCCATGAAAGATAGTCTAGGTTTGATTTTGGTGTAGGATCAGTAGAGGAAGTGGGGAGGGCAATCGGTGGGGCAAGTTTTGTACCATCAATGTAAGAGAAGAGATCTTGGCCTCGAAGATAGGCTGAGATTTGAACTCGCCATGAGAGATAGTTATCGGGACAGAGTTTAATAGACACTATATGAGAAATAGGAGAAAGTTTGGGAGGCTCCATAGCCATTGTGAGGGATGGATCAAGAGACTGCTAGTCAGCAGCTCTGATACCATATCAGAATGGACGTGAAAAGGAAAACTCTGATATTCATTATGTATGTATTACAACTTACTGTTTGTATTAAGAAGGGATCCTTTTATAGAGCAAGGATAAGGTGGATATACACATGAGAGATGCAGGGTAACAAAACATTTACAATAGCTGTCAAAAACAGAATGCAGATTCTATGAAATTATTCGAGAAGTTTCTGTTGCTGAGGTGGTATTTTCTTGGTCATCTGAATCATTAATCTTGGAGAGTCCATTTGTGTGGCATAGGTTGATATGCAATATATCACCTTTTTTTTTCCTTCGCCACCTTGCCGGCCGGCACAACCTTCAGATGACACTAATTAATACTTGATCCCTAACTACTTCATAAATTCATGACCAAGCTCGATCGAGTACTCCCTGTATATATATATATATAGCTTATTTTTCTTTTTCCTTATTTACGTCGGAAGATATCATATATTCGGAAATAAAATTTGGCGTATATATCTTTCATATATATATATATGGCATCTATTAATTAATACACATATATAATTAATTATAGATGAACAGTTTATATAGCTCATGCAGTATATATTAATTAATTTACACAGCTGTAGATGAAGCAATATTAATGTGTGAGGTGCGTACAGGCTGGAGGGATATTTCTGGATCATGTAAACTACAAATTAACAAAAATTGTGATCAATACATCATGAGAGATGTGTACGTAGATCAAGAGAATATATATTCATCATTGATCTGAATTCAAACCACTCATCAATACCCACTTAATATATATATATATATAAAATAAAAGAGTTTGTGGACGTTTGTCTGTAGAAGTTGAATCCTCTCTTTCTCTGAACATTGAGGTTGAGTCTCTCTTTAGGTAAAATTTTGTCTCTTAGACAGGTTTGTTTCATGTAGAGAATATCAGCAATATGAAAACCAGACCAATCATAAAATAAAATAGTGTACTGATGGAACTCCAAATACATTAATTGGTTTATGAGATAATAGTTGATATGAGGATATCTTACATTTATCCAGTCATAGATATAAGTTTTTCTGATATTTAATAATTAATTAATTGCTCTGCTGTTTAATTCTTTATTTTTCAATATTCTCTACAGCCTTAATTGGAATCTGATCTTGACATCTCGCGTGCAAGCGCTAATATTGGAGAATCATATATTAAAACTCCATTATTTTCTAGAGGATGGATAATTTTAAATAAATAAAATAAAATAAAATTCTTAGCAATGATTATGACCTTGGGGTTTTTTGGATTTGAGAGTCCCTCGACTCATTTTATTTCATTTAATCATTACAATATTTTTAAACTCTTACACAAAATAGTAAAATATAATAAATAATTTAACTTTTTCAAATCTCAAAATAAAAATAATATTCTAACAATATTTTATTATCATCTCATCACATCATTAATATTGTTTTTATTCCTCAATATACGATGCCAGAGAGCACCTATATATACACTATAAAAAATAATAATTATTTGTGACGAATTATTTAAAACAAAAATTACTATTTGGAATGAGAATGAGCTCATTTGAATAAGAAACTGTCATTTTTTATAGCAAATAACTTACCACAAATAAACATTTTCTCGTACTGCTTTATTTTTAGAGATAGTGATGAATTCATTTTGATACAACTATTTCAATCTTAAGGATCATTTATCAAATGATCAGAGACCTAATTAATAGGGGAGTAATTTGGTTACAAAAGTGTACTGAGAATTCGTAATCTTTATACATAGTTATAAATCATCTAGAAAATTATTGTAAAAGTATATATAATCATTATAAATAATATATATATTTTTACTTTTTTTTTTTTGGCTACATATAATAGAAGGCAATTAAATTTGATCAATTAGTGCAGTCCATTAGTTGAGTTAGAGAAACATCAGTGGATCAAGGAATTATTAATGTAATTAAAGCGTGATTATTATTTAATTTATGTATGTTATTTCCAGCTTGTAGTAATATTGCCTTTTCTTTTTCCTTTTTTTTTTACGTATTTGGGTTTGACTTTGTTATTATTTTTGTTTAATGTATTCGGGTTTGACTTTAGAATGTACACAGTAATTATTAGAATATTAGTTTCAATTTTTTTTTTAATGATTTCAATTTGAATTCGTTTAATTAATTAAATTGCAAATCAGGGATGGTTTATATGCCTTCTGGGACCACGTGTCATTGACTTGGAGTGTTAACTATATTAAAAGAATATATATATGTATATTATAATTGTTTATTGTATAGGCCATCATAGTCAATATAGTCATTATAAAAATAGTAGTCAATTTATAGAATGGGGCTTTTTTCATTGGCAAAAGTAGGGCTGAAAACCGACCGGTCGGTTTCGGTTTTATGCCTAAATCGAAACCGTCCGGCATAAATATATATAGCAAAAAAAACCGGCCGAAACCGACCGTGGTGGGGGGAGAAAACCGGCCGGTTTCTTTGCCGGTCGGTTCCGGTTTTCTAAATCGGTTTGGGCCGTGAGTTTTGGGCCTGTTTTGGGCCTTTTATCCAATAGGTTTTTGGGCTTTTTTTTTTAATTTTATTTTATAAATATATATATATTTTTTCCTAAATTCATCATCCAATATCTTTTTAAATTTTTATTCTTAACTAATAATTCAATTCATCATACAAGATGTTGTAAATTCAATGATTCATCACTCATATTAAAAATAAATAAAATATAATAAATAACTAAAGCATTCATCATATTAATTATTAACTAACTAATTACTATATTACTTACTACATAATTAAAAATAAATAAAAATAACTTCACTAGATATTTAGTATTACATATTACAAATTTGGAAAACAATTCAAGTTGTCTTAAGCATAGCAAAATGCAAGTAAAAAATAACATAAATAAATAAAAACAAATTGTCTTCAAGACTTAAACATAGCAACAATGCCAAAAATTATGAATATTGATCTTCATGTTCACTCATTATTGCTTCAAGCCTTCAATCTTCATTCGTCAATACTTGTCACGTTCGATTGTGCGGTCAACTCTATAAGAATCAATAAGAATAAAATATCAAATGTTAGTGAATTCATATTATGAAAAAATATGCAAAATTAAATTACAATGAAAACAAAGGAAATATTACCCGATTCTACTACAAAGCTCTCCACATTATCCATAGCCTCTCGGATATCAATGGGTGTTGACGGATGCCTTAACCAATTTTGAGTGCAAATAAGTGCCTCAACAGTTCTCGGAGCCAACGAACTCCGAAAAGGATCAAGCACACGACCTCCCGTACTAAATGCTGACTCGGACGCAACCGTGGAAACAGGCATGGCCAATAAGTCTCGTGCAATCCTCGCAAGTATAGGATAGTTAGCCTCATTTATTTTCCACCAAGTCAACAAGTCAAACGATGCGCTGAGTGCCTCACAACCATCTGATAAATATCGATCCAATTCAGTTTTACTAATACTAGATCCGGCAGCGGAAGATGCCCTATACCACTCCCGGAACCATTTAGTCTCATGTTTGCCATCACCTTCATTCATGGATCTAAATGTTGAAGGGGGTTGAGAAACTGGGTACTCGTGGTGGAACCGAATGTAGCATTATACTCTGCATACAAATCTACTAATACCTGCCTCACATTCGAAACCAACTCCTCAGCACGGAACTCATCATGAATTTTCTGCAATTCAAAAGTAAGAAGTCCCAACTTGCTTCGTGGATCAAGTACAACAGCAATTAACATGAGCAAGTTCATCCTATCTAATGACCCCCAATACTTATCATATTTGGTTCTCATGTTTATGGCCATACTCCTCAAACAAGTATTAGTACTCTCACTCAGCATAATCAATTCATTTTGGAGATCACAAATCTCTAAAAAACTGGTGTTGGCTGTCACATATAAAGATCCAGAAAATCTAGTAGTGGCTTCATAAAACATCTCCAAAAACTTGACAAACACCCGCACTGTCTCCCACTCTGTAGCAGTAGGAGGTCCCATGTGTCCATCATCAAAGTAAGAGAGGAAATTATAATCCTCACTCTCCATCCGCCTGAAAGCCTTCTCAAACTTCTCAGCCGCCTCCAACATCAAATAGGTTGAGTTCCATCGTGTTTGTACATCAAGACATAACATTTTCTTACAATCAATTTTTTCTTTTTCTGCACATCTCTTAAACCTTTCTAATCTTGCGGGGGATGAACGCACATATCTAACTGCATTTCTAACCATTGTAATGGCATCATTGCACTCCTTCAAACCCTCACTCACAATAAGATTCAATATATGAGCACAACATCTCATGTGCATATACTTACCCCCCAACACATTCCCTGTCAAAAACCTGTTTCAAATAGGAAATTGCAGTATCATTCGAACTTGCATTATCAACAGTTACAGTAAATATTCTATCAATCCCCCAATCAAGCAAGCACGACTCAACATATCTTCCAATGGTATCCCCTCGATGATTAGGGATTAAACAAAAATTAATTATTTTTTTCTGCAATTTCCAATTCTTATCAATGAAATGTGCAGTTAAACACATGTAATTCAAATTCTGTATTGATGTCCATGTATCTGTCGTCAAGGAAATCCTCATGCCACCATCTTTAAACACTTTTTTAAGTTTCCCCTTTTCTATTTCATACAACTTCATGCAATCTCTTGCAACTGTGACACGACATGGAACTTTAAACCGGGGTTCAAGAGACCAAGCAAATTTTCTAAATCCCTGTCCTTCAACAACCCTAAATGGCATCTCATCAATAATTACCATTTCTGCAATAGCCAACCTCGCAATCTCTTCATTAAATTTGTGGGTTACAAGAGTCCTTAATGTACTACCATCACTCTCTCCAACCCCCTCCTCAGGTGATGCCTCACCTGTTAATGTTTTTTGATACCTATCCAAAGGTCCACGTTTATGAGGATTTTTACGACACGAAGGCAAATGATTTTGCATCGTTGAAGTTCCGTTCCTCTTTGAGTGGCAAGCGTACATCTTGCCACAATAATTACATTTAGCCTTCGGATCATCTACAGGACAACCATCCACCTTCGTAAAATGATCCCATACAATCGACTTGTCCGTCCCTTTCCGTTTCTTAGGTAATGGACAAGTACTACTAGTAGGGGCACTGGGGGTTTAGATATTTGGGTCTCTCTCACATCTTCTTCCAAATTAATTGTTGGTTGAGGTTCATTTGTATCAACATCAATCGGAGAAGAAGAAGAATCCATCTAAATTATAAAACAAAATATAAATGTTATATATATATAATTTTAAGATCCCATACAAAACATCCCAGCAGCTAGTTTGCAACATGGCAAAATCAAAGTCTAAGACTCTAATCTAAGTTGTTCACTCATCTTCTCTCAATTTATATAAATAATTCACAACCAGTCACAGATTCACAGATTATATATTAATAAACAGATTACAATTTATTAATTTATATACATAAGTTATAACAGAGTTACATATTCATATATATATAAGTTAATATATTTATTAATTCATATAAGTTAAAACAGATTATAATTTATTATATATTTATATCATCATGTAAGTTCATATAAGATTTTATTTACATATGTGTAATTGTGTATGATCTCTGTTATAGTTAGAAATAAACTTACAGTTAGAAAATAAACTTACATATATATTTATTAAATTTATCAGCTAGTTAGTAGTTAATACATATATACCATATATATTTTATCACATATATATACAATTTTGGGGGGCATTTTAATAATATCATTTTAATTAGAGGTAAATGAAAATTAGGAAAATTTTATATAAGGGAATCCGAGGTAGATAACACATTAAAATCCTTATATAACATGATTTAATTTTTTTAAAAAAATCTTAAAATTAATGTTACGAAGCTGAAGGTTCTTACAATCAATTTTTATTTAATATATATAATATTAAATAATATATATATTATTTATAATACTAAACTAACAAAAAAACAGAGTATATAATATATATATAATACTAAACTAACAAAAAAACAGAGTATATAATATATATATATTTACTCACATTGGCCGGAGGGAGGCGGACGGACTCGACGGTCTGCAACTCTGCGGCGCCGTTGAACGGAGACAGTGAGAGACTCGGAGAGAGAGAGAGAGAGAGAGAGAGAGAGAGAATGGGGGAGGCGGCAAGATGGAAATGCCGAAATGGGGGGAGGGGGAACTGGGAAAGGAACCCTAACCCCTTCGTCCCGTTCCCCACCAAACGACGCCGTTTGGTTTAGTCCAAACGGCGTCGTCACTTATATTTTTTTTATATGAAACGACGTCGTTTTATATAAGGGAATTAAGAAAAAAATATATATAACCGGTCGGTCGGTTTACCGGTTTTCTGTGGAATCGAATCGGAACCGAGCCGACCGACTTCGGTTTTCAACATTTTCTACCGCCGGCCGACCTGTTCTTCGCCAGTTCCGACGTCCGGCGGTCGATTTCTGTCGATTCCGGTCGGTTTTCCGGTTCCTTGTACAGCCCTAGACAAAAGCGGTTGAATTTGACCAGCTTGCTTTCATGCTTGTTCCCTTCTTTCTTTATGTATTTGGATTTGACATTTGAGTGTAGTCATCGAAAGCCTCGCTATATCTTACCATTTTATTATTCATTATTTTTTTACCATTTTCGTGTGACACGTGTGAGCTTGGTGAGGATGGTTTTGGAAAGCTAGTACTAGCAAGTTAAGCCCTTTATTTATTTATTTATTCTTAGTCTGACTTTTGTACGTCAACTCATTATAACTTCAATTATGTTGACCATCTGATATTATATATTCTTTTGGTTTTACACCCTGTAGTGCTATTTTTATTTTTTATTTCTCCCGATTGGGCTCCTTTTGAATTTTCAATATTTCTCCCCAATTTACTCTAATTTAGTCTTTTACGTGTAATAACTGGTTTCGGTTTGTTCTAGAAAATTATTAACTACTTTTGGAATATGAATAGTGTGGTATTCTCACCTTATGCGAGGACATTATGCCATTTAAATCAGTTATGTAAATACTATATTTTAATAATATGTCCTTTAATCATAAGATGAAACTATCACACCTCAATATCTTGATATAATTTAATAATTTTCTTAAATCGAGGAATCTCGACAAGAAGGTAAGTAAATTTAAGGCCTCAATTGTTTTCACAAAATCTTCTCAATTTATCTTATTTAATTATTATAAATTTATTAAATTTTTATACAAAATAAAATAAATAGTTAAACTCCTTTTTCAAATTTTCAAATAAATGGACGAGGAAACGAATACAACATGAGATTTGAGAGATTGGGCCGGCCGATTTTTCCTTTTCCCCTCCAGTGATAGTAAGCAAACCCCAGCTATTCAGTGTTCACCATATTGGATTCGAATCTGCCTACTTTCTTAGACCAGCCATTTTTTACACCTTAAGCTTGTAGTTTATCCAGTTTTTATCGACAAATGGTCGCTCCAATCCAATCCGTTCAATCATATTATTTATTACATGCAGTCGAAGAAAAGTGCAACGTCAGAAACAAAGAACAATTTTTTTCTTTTCAAAAATTAAAAACGAAAGATGAAAGGCATTGATTTTAAATACCGAGAAGGAAATCAATATGAGATTGGACCGTTCTCGGGCCCAGCTCGGCATGCTGTATACAAGTAATCATAGCTACATCAACCCCAGGCGCAGGTGAAAAATACGAAAGGAGAGCAAAGACATGGAACTTATAATCATCATCAACCAAACAATATTGCCTACACTCCACTTGAATGATTTGCCACATGTTCCGAGAGAGGACCAGAACAGAAACTCAAAGCAACAGAAATCACCAGTAACCAGCTGATCTCCCTACAAGCAGATTCACCTCAAATGTATCACAACATTACTGGTATTCACTGCTGCTCATCGTCAGGCAGCTCCGTATCAAGACCCCGTTGCACTAGTCTGTAATACAAAATACCCATTGTTGCCATGCATGCCCTGCACGAGATTAAAAAAAAAAAATGGATCAGTGAAAATAGTGATTGTTTTACATGTCATATTCTGCCGCTGGAATTGAGATCTATTCCAGGAGAATTCTTGTATTGATTTATAAGAATTAGCAATTTATTTTGAACTACCAAACATTGCCAAATTATGATGGTCAGCAACACCCCCCCTTCAATCTTCATCCCCCTTTCCACCATGTTATTTTTATCCTTTAATATTTTTGAGAAATTACAAAAAAAAAAACCTTACATGATTGCAATAATGAGCAGGACTTTTCTTGGATCCATCCTTGATGATCTTTGATGCCGCACACGACCTTCAGAGATATCATTGGCATTCGATGTATCTTTTCGTGTGGGTGCCGTCACTGGTAAAGTCGGTAATGTACTTGACCAGAAAGGAAGCAAAGCTCTAAGAAACTTGTGTCGAAATGGACCTACAAATGAGAACCCCAAAGGAAGATAATGAAGCAATTATGATCAGACCTAGAGTTGGATGGCTTTGTTTGCGGCATTTTTATGAACAATGTCATGATGAAAACTTGAATTATAAAGAAAACTGTCTACTTACCTCTTCTAGTGTACTTCTTTTGATTGCCATCTTCATCATCTGCATAATATGAAATTTCCGAGTTTTGTCGATCAACAAGTAACGCACCCTTTCGTGTTGTAGCACCGGGCTGGAATGCATTTAAAACAAAATTATATAAGTTTTTTCTCCAGGCAAGTATGCATGAAATAAAATATTATACACAAACATCAGCACATGTATACACCTGCATATCCAGCATCCACACTAAATTTCAAATTGAAACAGAGAACAAACTCACAAGGCCTGCCTTTGGTTGGCACCTGTAAAGTATTTCTCTGCTTCGCATTTTAGCTAAACATCAGTTGCATTAGCCTGTCTTGAACATTTACGTATGATCTATGAGACAGTTAGTCGTGATATTTTCTAGAGTTATCAGATATGCTTTTGTTTCTACAACTAAAAATCTAAAAAAGTTGCATTTTGAAAATCAAAAGGCAAAATCAACTTGAACCAAGCAGAGCCCAGAATCACTACTCAAGATGGAAAAGTTGATGGTGAAATCCTCATACACCTACAGGGCTTGAGTTCTTGACAAAATCCCCAGCTGTACCAGGAACTTTTATCTCCAACACATCTTTCACTGGAAGTTTGGAAGATCCTGCTCCAGTTGCAGCCGAGTATCCTTCAGCAACACTTATTCCATCTTGTGCTACCAAGGGCAATGAACTTGCATTGTTCTCCCTGCCTCCAGTAGAAGATGCTGCAATTAGAGGATCTGAGGCAAATGCAGGAGGAGGTCCACGGGATTCTGTCGCTGCCAATGAAACTGGATGATTTCCAAACAAATTCTTCTCCAGACCAGTCTGCATAACAGCGGACAAAACTGAGAGCTTTATTTTCCAAATGAATGAGAAAGCAATACTGTACCATGTCGGTGCCTATGTCAAAACATTAACTCCCAAAATCGACTACATAATAGTTCACAAGTATATGCATCTTTAAAGCAATTGCAAAGATAGAAGAAATAATAACAAACTGATTTTGTGAGTTGTAAAACTAATTTTTCTTCAGATTCAATGTTCACCCTGTCTACAGAAAACTCCTCAAACATTCACTAATAAGTGAAAGAGTTACACCCCAATAAATTGAACACTCAATTGTTCCAGAAGCTAATATCAACTCTTATTGTAAAATGATGTAGGATAATGCCTCACTCTGCATTTACGCTGGGCCTAATTTAGCAGCCCTAGATCAAAATACCAAGCCTGGGACCAACAAGAAAAGGAAGATGAAACGAAGAATTAAAGAGAAAGAACACTCCTCTGGCTCTGGTACATTGCCAAGTTACATAAATCGTTAAAATCAGAGAGTAAGCAGAGATGTGACCCCAGAAAAGACAACAGTATTCATTCTTCATTGTCTATAAAATTACCAAAATCAAAATGAAGAGAAGGTGTAGAATAGAAAAATCATCACTCATTTATCCAACCCACATCAAGGATAATGATCCCTATCAATTCAGGGTGAAAAGAAAAATGGAATGAGACCGCAACAGCAGAAGATAAGACCAACGGCTACCATTAACTCTAGGGATGAGCCTACAAGGATCATACTTGCCAAGGAAGTTTTGCACTTAACATAATAAAAATTAACTAAGCAAAGCATTATTAAACAGTTTGTAAAACCATCACTTGAGTACTTCTCTTTGCAAACATGCAAGAGCCAAGAATTGACCTAACCTGCATAATAGCTTCCTTCAGCAATGAATGAAGACGAGATCCTGAATCTTTCACACTCTTGGGAGGCCATATCTGCAAGAAAAAATCATTAGATAATGAACCATGCCAAGCAATAGAAAATGCCTTAACAAAGCTCAAACCCAAGCCACAATCACAGAAAGGCATTATGAACTAAATAGCTCATATAAAGGCTAGAACTAGATGGAAAATTTTATGCTACCAAGTTAGAGCAGTTGTAGCCATAATCACAGAAAGGTGTTATGAACAAAATAGATCATGTAAAAACCAAAACTAGATGGTAAACTTTACTTTACCAAGTATAGAGCATTTCTAGCCATGCTTTTTTATTCATTTTTTTGGCAATACTTGAAAGACAAACTCCAGCCATTTTAAGTTTTCATAAACATATGCATTAAGACGTCAAAAGCAGGAAATAAATAAATTGAGAATTCTAAGATAAATCTACAGATAACTTCTAGAAGTATCTTACTGAAGTGGAACATGCAGGACACACATATCCAGCCGGTGCCGTATGTGAAGGAAATCTCTTTACATGTGAAACCAAGCAATTTGTGTGTAGAACATCTGAAGTGAAAAAAATGTAAATTATATTTTACAGTAAGATTTCCAGCAGATGTTCTAATAACAGAGATAAATTGCATGTCAGAGGCAATAACTATATCTGCAAAATCACATACGCAAGCAACCCAATCGAGTAGTTAGAGAACCAGTCCCCTCTTCAAGCTCAGCTTGACACTGGGAGCATTTAGGAGGCCAATTATATTCTCCATCTATTACCCATTCTGAGTACGTCCGGACCTAGCAAAGACAGCAAGATTAATACAGCATAGGCATTGGACAACCTTACAACGCTGTCAATCAGAAATTTTCATGGAAAATATATATATACAAATTCACAGATGCATTCTTAGCATGAAAGTGAATAGGCATGAATGTAGATTATGATCGAATTGAGTTATCATCTCTTCTATAAAGTTTTAGCATGCACGTAGCACAAACTAGATCCAACGAGAAAAAGAAGTAACATCACAACAACTAAACTCGGCGGTCAAAGTAACTAATGTTAATTCAGAATCACTGCAATTGGACAATAATGTTTTGGAAATGTAGAATGTTTTGTCTGGCAAAAGCTCATTCAGAGGAATAAAATGATTCTCTTCTGGAGAAGTATGCAAACAATATAAAGGCCACTATGAAGTCTTTCAAAAATTGCATGGGAGTGCTACAAAGTCAGTTCTGTACTGTGAATGGCATATAACATCATATGGTTAAAATGGCACATTGATAATATTAGATCTGTGAAAAGAATATGTAATCGAGAATTAGTAATCTCTTGGTCAATTAATGTCGAAGTATGTAGTTCCATCACATGGAAATCCAATCGCATGGCCCACTTCCACTTTCAAACCCTTAGAAGCTCTTTTTCTATTATCCCCGCCAAACTTTTATCCAATTATAAATGAAATCCAATCACATGATACCACCACAAATATAGGACTTTTATTACTGATAAGATAAAGAAAAAAACTAAAGAGAGTCCAAAATGACTGTGAGCAACACATCCAGCTGACAGTGGGGTTATAACGAGACAAGTTTCAATTAAATAAAGTTCGAAATAACAAAAACTTCTACAATAATAGCAATAAATTTACCACGCAAATTTGGTGCTCCGGAAAACAGATGCATTCTCCACAAACAGGGACTTTGTGCACGAAACAATACAATTTAGTAGCCTGAAACACCAAAAAAACCCCCGCCAAATACATTAGACAACAAACATTATCTTGCAATTTCAATCAATATATAAGAACCGATTAAAGGCAAGCTCCAGGTCCGCTCCCACTGTCCCACCAATGAGAATTGGAAACAACGATCCGTATGGCTGAGCACGGATCACCTTGAGTTTCGAATAACGAAACCGGTTCGATCCAAACCCCAACTAATGAACCAGCACAAAAACGATCAGAAACAAAGAAAGATGAAATGAGGAATTGTAGCAGTCACCTTTCGGCATTTGCAGACCACCATTGCATTGACCGGTGCACAGTCTCGAAGCCAAGCGGATCAATCAGGTATAAATTTATCGTGGATTTGTTGGAGACTATTAGGGTTTAAGACGGAGCAAACGATAGAAGGAAAGAATCTAAGGAAAAGTTGAGCCAGAGAAGGAGCGATCAGAGAGAGAGCCTGCACTGAAAATGTAATCGTTGTTGGTGTTGTCTGGACTTGCAGTGCTCCCCGCGGAGATCCGTTCGATCAGTTTTCTACCTGATTTTTTTTTTTTTTCTTAATTGAATTTTTTCCCTGAAAAAAAATAATAAATTTACGGTGTAAATAAATAAATATTATTTTGGCACAGAGCAAAAGAGAGGTCTATAAATTTGGGGGTGGAAGGACCGGGCTGAGACTTGAGTCTTGCGCTAACCTAATCTTTGGGCCGATTCGGTGTTCTAGTAGTTGAACCAAAAATACAGTTGAAGATACTACCCACTTTATTAGGCACAATGCAATCGTGGTCAATCATCAATGACAAGAGTGATCTTAAATTGACAAATTACAAACATAATTGGCAAACTTTCTATATTGCTCCCCTCAATTTGGACCATAATGTAGGCTTTCTCTTCCCTTTGTTTGACATTGGGCCTATTACTCTTGCACAACTAAAGTCACACTACTACGATTTGGGCTTTCTCTATGATTGGGCTTTTATTGCCCGAATTTTGCAATCCAATGAAGAATGAGGGAACAAATTAACAAATTACTTTATCAAAATTTCTTTTCTGAAACATACTAATATGTGATTGGAAAATGTTAATATGTGGCTTGAATTTGTCCTTTTATTTTAACCGTTCATATATTTAAATTTTTTTCTTTACTTAATAATAAGGAAGTGACTTTTTGTATTGATGTATTTTTTTTAAATATTTCAAAAACAATATGAAAAGAAAAATAAGAAAAAAATAAAAAGATAAATTTATACTAATGGGCATGCCTAATAATCAAAACTAGGAGGTACACTAGCATCACCTTATGGATGTCATTTTTATCATTCTATTTAAATACACCTTGATGTATAAATATATATTTAAATAAAATGATAAAAATAATAAATTACATGTTATGTAATGTGAGAATAATAATACATTTCTCAAATTTTACAGATTGAAATGCTAACACTGAATTATTTTAAATGTTCTATTTATTTGATAATGCCTCAGAATATACTAAATTATATTAAATAAAATTAGTTATTCCTATGCATCGCGTAGTAATAGAACTCAAAACATCCAGCATAATTGGCGTGAAATTTCATAGCATTTTAACACATCAAACTCGTGAACCCATTAGCTGTCTATTATCAATGTTACAAAAGTAGGATTAAATAGGGCGGCCTAATCCTATTCGTTTCTTAGAAATCGTCAAGGATACGAAGATAAAAGAAAAATTCATCGACCTTTGCTTGGCTATAGGAAGAGCTGAAGCATCACATCCCAACATAAAAGAATAAAAAAAGATGTCCCAATTATTATGGGAACAATGAGGAGATTATACATTTTCAGTTATGCAGGAGGATTGGGGTAGACTTTTGGCTTTGGCTTCACCTCTATTTCATTTACGCTGCGAACATAGATAGCATCTGGTTCGTGACTGCAAAATGAAAAGCCAACGTATTAAAGCCAGTGTGTGTGTGTGTGAGAGAGAGAGAGAGAGAGAGAGAGAGAGAGAGCTGATCTTACGGTTTATCTCCCTCTTCATATGTATAACTTGATGCCACTGCCAAAAGGCGGCCATCTCTGCTAAACGAAAGTGCTGCAATGCTTGTCGGATATTTTGAGTACTGGAAAAGATCAAACAGCAGTTCTAATGAATTCAAGCTTCCAAATATTTTAATCACATAATCGAACTTATACCTGATACAGCCTCTTCTTGTTGTTCCCATCCCACACATTCACGTAGCCATCACAGCCCCCAGTTGCAAATGTACCATAGCTGCAGATTGAATGTGGAAGAATAGACTGGTCACTGCTTGAATTGTATGAAAAGAACCTACTATCGTTAATCTCAGGCCATGGACTTCACAATCAGTCAACGTCAGTTCAAAGAGAATTATCCAACTCCCTTTGCAGATTTGAATTGCAGATTTGCTTTTGATTTGTGGAAGAATGGACTAGTAACTACTTGAATTATGCGTTCCATCAACTAAAGATTCAGTAATTCAATACACAAAGAATATCAAAAACTTACACAGGGTGGAATGCGATGGCATTTACTGGGTAGACAATGTCCCTTCCAGCCTCCGATTTTCTATGACACTTAAATGCATACCTGGATAAAGCTTACCATCTTAGTAAGCAAAACAAAGAAGTGCAGCAGAATAAAACATAATGGCATGATTGTATTCTCATACAACACTAATATTAAAAAGGCCAGCCATTTCTTTCCCAGTTGTTAAGACACAGGCGATGGCACACAACATGACCATGCTAATTCATTAAACCAGAATGTATGACATGCAATCTACTATACACCCCAGCAATTGTTTAAAACTAACAGAAGCACACTTCACAAAGATGTAACACACTGTTACTTGCAAATAGAGAAGACCAGAGGCAGACCAATAAGGAAGACTTAAGTGCCTTCATTTTTTTGTATCACTTACTCTTAGTATATGTATGTACATTCAGTTGTGAAATCAAGAGTACACAAAAAGCAACATCAGAATTGATAACGCATCAGTAAGATGTGCCCAAAGCAGAGATAGCCAGATAATTTTACAGAAACACAAAGGAAGCTGGAAAAACTGCAAAAAGTTACAAAAACAGGGAACATCATTCAATTAATTTATGCTTCTTAATGGTCCATCCAAAGATCAGCACATACTTTTTGGCTTGACTAGCCTCTGAGAGATCGAAAAATTCCATCGCAACTCTTCCTTCAACAGAACTCAGAGCATATCCTTCATAAAATAGTCAAGTCACAATTAAATCTTAGTGAATAGAGAGGAAGAGTATATCTTATGAACAAAATAATGGGCCAAAGACAGGCTTCTAGCTAGTGAATTGTCCTCTTTGCCTCTCTATTTTCCCTAGGGGTGTCAAATCGTGTTAACGGGTCTTGTTCGTGACGTGTCAAAACATGCATATTATACTATATAGGTCAACCCTAACCCGACTCGTTACGTTTATTGTGTCAAAATCTCAAACCCTAACACGACTCATTAACATAACGGGTCGTGTTGTGTTAACTCATTTTAATCTATTAGTGAATATTACAAAATAAGTTAACACGACACAATATCACCCGTTTCAAAATGTTTATGTAAATAGGTTTGAATAGGCCTGAAATTAACCTGTTTGACCTGACTAAATTTAGTATAATTTTATATAAATATTAAAATCACAATATCTATGAAAATTATAAAACTAACTACAAGTCAAAAATTACAATCTAAACAATAAAAATATCAAAATTAAAACTCTAACAATTTTACTTTTAGGTATAAAGGTGTAATTATAATTTTAACTTTCTTATTGTGTCATTGCGGGTTATAACGGGTTAACTCGTTATCAACCCGTTAAGCAATCGTGTCTTAATGGGTCAACCTGTTTTGATCTGAACCCATTAAGACTAAATCCTAACCCGTTATTATCATGTCGTGTTCGTGTTAGGTTAATGGATCGTGTAACATATTGCCACCCTTAATTTTCCCACTATGTTATGCTATCTATGACAGAGGAGATTTATTACAACCTTCCAGATAGATATACTAAAAGTTGCTCCGAAAATATACTTGTTGAAATCAATCAAACGAATTCATATTCTACGGCACGAGAAAATAGCAACTGCCAATGTAGCTGCAAATTTGTGTAAGAGACTTGACGGCAAACCTTTCTATGAATAGAACCTGAAACTGCCTTAAAATGGAAAGGGAGGAAGAAAGGAAGGAGTGGGGTGTTTAACCATGAACAATGTGATTTAACTAGTGGTTTTGACAATTTTAGGACACTGACAGAAAGAAGGAAAAGGTTGTTGCTTAATAAGGTCAGAAAATTACCTGTTCCATTTGGATAACAGCGCACACATCTAGTTTGATATTTCAATGAAGATTCCCTTCGCTGTTCAGGTTGTGACATGTTTCTTAAGTCATAGACATTCACGTGTCTTCCTGCAGTTGCTACAACCAATCGATTTCCAACAAGAGAAAGTGAGTAAACACGCTCAGGTTGTGGGTATGTCCCAACAAGAGTGCGATCCTGCCCACTTGCACCTCTAGGATCCCAACACTTAAGGGTTTTATCCCAACTACCTGTGATTAATTGCCCTGAGACATTCAACAGATGAGAGAAAATATTACTTGGATTGTCGAATAAACATGAATTGGCAAATAAATAACACAAGGAACGGTTCTATGTGAAATGCCATAAAATATTACTTGAGTGATAGCGACTATAGCATCACCATTCTAAGGATGAAAGGGGCGTTAAGTTGTAATGAGTCCAATGACATGGGATCATACTTAAAAAAATGGAAAAATGGGCTTTGTTATTACTATTGTTATTATTACTTAGCACCTTTCAAGCCTTTATGTCATGTCATTTTAGATTTGTCAACTTTTTTACATGTTCTGCTATCATCTGAACCACTGCACTTTGGTTTGCATGCAGACAAATCATCACATTACAGAAAAACCAACAAGAAGAAATTTATATAAGCAAAGGAGAACGCAAGTACTGCACAAACAAACCTGCTGCATAAGAGTACTCAACACAGCGTACGGGTGCATCATGCCTTCCCAAAATATCCTCCTTGTTAGAGCTAAAGAGAAGCCTGAAACATTGATGCCACAGAAAAAAATATAAAATCTCCAAAATCATGATCAAGAATGGAAACTGGGCCACAAAAATTTGATAGAAGTAGTGATCTAAAAAATATGAGGAGGATAAGCAAATCATAGATTAATCTTATAAATTTGATATATATTGAAACTCTAACCCACAAAGACGTGTTTATTGAACCAAGCTCAACCAATCAAACTCTAAATGCTTTCCTATGACATGACACCTACAGCTTCGCAGATTTCATTTTCTTTTCCGTTCCCACATTGATTCGGACAGACATAAAATTAGGGCAGAAAACAGCAATTGCGACCCGATTACTTGTATTTAGCTCAGTTGAGTGTATGTTTTCATGTCTCGACTTCCGTACAACATAAGAACTCGTGCTCAACAATTTCGGTTTTCATTTTCCGTTCCCGCAATTTCTCAGCAACCGAACAGGAAAAACGGGGCCAAGAAAAAGCACTGACCGCCTCACAGTATGATCGGCGCTGGCGCTGAACCCTGAGGAATCATCGTGGAAGCAACAGTCGAGGACGGGACCGCCGTGCAAGAACTCGCCTCGCAGAGCATTGGCGCTCGCATCGTACAATCGGACGCTCTGGCCAATTAGAATAGAGATTGTAGCTAACTTTAGACTATTGTGAGCTAGGAAGAGGATTAGAGAGAAGAGATGGAGGAAGAAAAATAAGAGCAAGGAGGCCGGGTAGTAATGGGGGTTGGGTGAGGGCGTACCTTGTCCCATGAAGACACGAGCAGGTGATCGCTATGGTTGGAGAAGCGGAGGTTGGATATGCCGTCGGAGGGCGGGTTCGAGAGCTCGCGGCCAGGTGCCGGCGGTGCGACAGATGTCATCCCGTGATTGGCTTGCTTGCTCCAAGGGTACAAGGAGGTAGTGCGAGTGGGCGTAGGGTTCTTGGAGAGACCTGAGGGCTGAGAGAGGGAAATTACAGTTTGAAAATAAAAGATAGATTTTGGTGGGGTTTGATTTCGGATAGAAATTAGAAATAGCTTGTGAAAAGAGAGAGTGTGCGGCCGCATGGTGTGGTGGGGAATTTTAATTTAAAGCAGAGGGACATGGAGAGTGGCGGTGACGTTCTGACTTTTGGGCCTGGGGCCTAGTTGTGATCCATGATCATTACAGACAAACGGTATTGGTTTATTATTGTTTTATTATTCAGTTTTTTTTTTTATATACTATTTGAATTTATATTAAAAATATTAATATAACTTTTTTGCATAATCTAAACTAATTAGGTAATGTTTTGAGATTATTAATCTAAATTCAAAAAATAAAAGGAAAAAAAATAATTAGGTAATAAAATAGTAATAAAAAAATATAAAGTTATAATTACCTAGACAAGATAACGAAAAATGGGATTTTTAACAATAAATAAAGAGTACCCTACAAAATAGTGCTATTTTTCTGATGTCAAAGTTAAATGAAAGCAACTTATTGGGTTTGAATTAAAATAATTATATCATTATATCAAACATAAAAATATTATAAATTTATTATTTCCCATAAATGAAATGGAAAACATGAGGTTTGGAGCTACCCATTTTGACAAGATGTATGTAAAATTAAAGAGGATTCAATTAGATGCTTGCTCTTANGAGAGAGCCTGCACTGAAAATGTAATCGTTGTTGGTGTTGTCTGGACTTGCAGTGCTCCCCGCGGAGATCCGTTCGATCAGTTTTCTACCTGATTTTTTTTTTTTTTTTTTCTTAATTGAATTTTTTCCCTGAAAAAAATAAATAAATTTACGGTGTAAACAAATAAATATTATTTTGGCACAGAGCAAAGAGAGGTCTATAAATTTGGGGGTGGAAGGACCGGGCTGAGACTTGAGTCTTGGGCTAACCTAATCTTTGGGCCGATTCGGTGTTCTACTAGTTGAACCAAAAATACAGTTAAAGATACTACCCACTTCATTAGGCACAATGCAATCGTGGTCAATCATCAATGACAAGAGTGATCTTAAATTGACAAATTACAAACCTAATTGGCAAACTTTCTATATTGTAGAGGTGTGTATCCGGACCGGATTTTTATCCAGTCCGGTCCGGAAATCCAGATCCGGATTACACCCGGGCGATTGTTATAAACACGGATCCGGTTACGGATCCGGTTTTAAAATCCGATAATCCGTAACCAGATGATATACCCGTTTATTTACTTTTCTTTGCCGAAAACGACGTCGTTAGCTTACATTTTATTTGGCAATGTAGTATCTTTTAATATATTTTGTTATGCATAATTGGGTGACCCTTTGCACTCTTTTCTGAAATATTCATATGTCTATATGATTTGCTTATTAATTTGTTGATTACAGGCCATCCATTTACCAGATCAAGGTGAAAGAAATCAATTTTTCTCCCAAATTCAAGATTCAAGATGTGAAGAGTTATGATATTGTATTAGTTTAATTAGTTGTGATGTATTATTATTTATTTTTTTCTTTGTAAATTTATGTTTTGCATTGTGATGTAACAACAATATTATCTAGTTTGCATTTTTATTTATTTTGTTCTTCAATTAATTTTTTTAGAAAATTCTTTTAAAGTGTTTTAATTACTTTTTTAAAAAAAATATGGGCAATTTAAATATGAGATCAGATTTTTTTAAAAAAAAGTGCTATAATTTATTTTTGAAGTTATAAATAAATTTTTTTATTTTATAAAAACCGGATTGAATCCGGGTATAACCCAAAAAAAAAAAAAATCCGGATTGAATTCAGGTATAACCCGGATATCCGGATCAAAGCAAAAAATAAAATAAAAATCCGGATATCCGGATTCAGATTGAATCCGGTTATCCGCCCGGATTACAAAATCCGGATCCGGATCCGGTTATGGCCGGATACCCGGATCCGGATCCGGATGCACACCCCTACTATATTGCTTAAGAGCAAGCATCTAATTGAATCCTCTTTAAAATTTTTACATACATCTTGTCAAAATGGGTAGTTCCAAACCTCATGTATTTCCATTTCATTTATGGGAAATAATACATGTATAATATTTTTATGTTTGATACAATGATATAATTATTTTAATTCAAACCCAATAAGTTGCTTTTATTTAACTTTGACTGTAGAATAATAGTACTATTTTGTAGGGTACTCTTTATTGATTGTTATAAACCGCATTTTTCGTTATTTTGTTGGGTAATGATAATCTAATATTTCTTTATTATTATTTTACTATCTAATTTTTCTTCCTTTTATTTTTTGAATTTAGATTTATAATCTCAAAACATGACCTAAATAGTTTAGATTATGCAAAAAGGTTATATTAATATTTTTTTTAATCTAAATTCAAATAGCATTTTAAAAAAAAAACACTGAATAATAAAACAATAATAAACCAATACCGTTTGTCTGTAATGATGGATCACAACAACGAGGCCGAAGGCCCAAAAGTCAGAACGTCACCGCCATTCTCCATGTCCCTCTGCTTTAAATTAAAATTCCCCACCACACCATGCGGCCGCACACTCTCTCTTTTCACAAGCTATTTCTAATTTCTATCCGAAATCAAACCCCACCAAAATCTATCTTTTATTTTCAAACTGTAATTTCCCTCTCTCAGCCCTCAGGTCTCTCCAAGAACCCTACGCCCACTCGCACTACCTCCTTGTACCCTTGGAGCAAGCAAGCCAATCACGGGATGACATCTGTCGCACCGCCGGCACCTGGCCGCGAGCTCTCGAACCCGCCCTCCGACGGCATATCCAACCTCCGCTTCTCCAACCATAGCGATCACCTGCTCGTGTCTTCATGGGACAAGGTACGCCCTCACCCAACCCCCATTACTACCCGGCCTCCTTGCTCTTCTTTTTCTTCCTCCATCTCTTCTCTCTAATGCTCTTCCTAGCTCACAATAGTCTAAAGTTAGCTACAATCTCTATTCTAATTGGCCAGAGCGTCCGATTGTACGATGCGAGCGCCAATGCTCTGCGAGGCGAGTTCTTGCACGGCGGTCCCGTCCTCGACTGTTGCTTCCACGATGATTCCTCAGGGTTCAGCGCCAGCGCCGATCATACTGTGAGGCGGTCAGTGCTTTTTCTTGGCCCCGTTTTTCCTGTTCGGTTGCTGAGAAAGTGCGGGAACGGAAAATGAAAACCGAAATTGTTGAGCACGAGTTCTTATGTTGTACGGAAGTCGAGACATGAAAACATACACTCAACTGAGCTAAATACAAGTAATCGGGTCGCAATTGCTGTTTTCTGCCCTAATTTTATGTCTGTCCGAATCAATGTGGGAACGGAAAAGAAAATGAAATCTGCGAAGCTGTAGGTGTCATGTCATAGGAAAGCATTTAGAGTTTGATTGGTTGAGCTTGGTTCAATAAACACGTCTTTGTGGGTTAGAGTTTCAATATATATCAAATTTATAAGATTAATCTATGATTTGCTTATCCTCCTCATATTTTTTAGATCACTACTTCTATCAAATTTTTGTGGCCCAGTTTCCATTCTTGATCATGATTTTGGAGATTTTATATTTTTTTCTGTGGCATCAATGTTTCAGGCTTCTCTTTAGCTCTAACAAGGAGGATATTTTGGGAAGGCATGATGCACCCGTACGCTGTGTTGAGTACTCTTATGCAGCAGGTTTGTTTGTGCAGTACTTGCGTTCTCCTTTGCTTATATAAATTTCTTCTTGTTGGTTTTTCTGTAATGTGATGATTTGTCTGCATGCAAACCAAAGTGCAGTGGTTCAGATGATAGCAGAACATGTAAAAAAGTTGACAAATCTAAAATGACATGACATAAAGGCTTGAAAGGTGCTAAGTAATAATAACAATAGTAATAACAAAGCCCATTTTTCCATTTTTTTAAGTATGATCCCATGTCATTGGACTCATTACAACTTAACGCCCCTTTCATCCTTAGAATGGTGATGCTATAGTCGCTATCACTCAAGTAATATTTTATGGCATTTCACATAGAACCGTTCCTTGTGTCATTTATTTGCCAATTCATGTTTATTCGACAATCCAATTAATATTTTCTCTCATCTGTTGAATGTCTCAGGGCAATTAATCACAGGTAGTTGGGATAAAACCCTTAAGTGTTGGGATCCTAGAGGTGCAAGTGGGCAGGATCGCACTCTTGTTGGGACATACCCACAACCTGAGCGTGTTTACTCACTTTCTCTTGTTGGAAATCGATTGGTTGTAGCAACTGCAGGAAGACACGTGAATGTCTATGACTTAAGAAACATGTCACAACCTGAACAGCGAAGGGAATCTTCATTGAAATATCAAACTAGATGTGTGCGCTGTTATCCAAATGGAACAGGTAATTTTCTGACCTTATTAAGCAACAACCTTTTCCTTCTTGCTGTCAGTGTCCTAAAATTGTCAAAACCACTAGTTAAATCACATTGTTCATGGTTAAACACCCCACTCCTTCCTTTCTTCCTCCCTTTCCATTTTAAGGCAGTTTCAGGTTCTATTCATAGAAAGGTTTGCCGTCAAGTCTCTTACACAAATTTGCAGCTACATTGGCAGTTGCTATTTTCTCGTGCCGTAGAATATGAATTCGTTTGATTGATTTCAACAAGTATATTTTCGGAGCAACTTTTAGTATATCTATCTGGAAGGTTGTAATAAATCTCCTCTGTCATAGATAGCATAACATAGTGGGAAAATTAAGGGTGGCAATATGTTACACGATCCATTAACCTAACACGAACACGACATGATAATAACGGGTTAGGATTTAGTCTTAATGGGTTCAGATCAAAACAGGTTGACCCATTAAGACACGATTGCTTAACGGGTTGATAACGAGTTAACCCGTTATAACCCGCAATGACACAATAAGAAAGTTAAAATTATAATTACACCTTTATACCTAAAAGTAAAATTGTTAGAGTTTTAATTTTGATATTTTTATTGTTTAGATTGTAATTTTTGACTTGTAGTTAGTTTTATAATTTTCATAGATATTGTGATTTTAATATTTATATAAAATTATACTAAATTTAGTCAGGTCAAACAGGTTAATTTCAGGCCTATTCAAACCTATTTACATAAACATTTTGAAACGGGTGATATTGTGTCGTGTTAACTTATTTTGTAATATTCACTAATAGATTAAAATGAGTTAACACAACACGACCCGTTATGTTAATGAGTCGTGTTAGGGTTTGAGATTTTGACACAATAAACGTAACGAGTCGGGTTAGGGTTGACCTATATAGTATAATATGCATGTTTTGACACGTCACGAACAAGACCCGTTAACACGATTTGACACCCCTAGGGAAAATAGAGAGGCAAAGAGGACAATTCACTAGCTAGAAGCCTGTCTTTGGCCCATTATTTTGTTCATAAGATATACTCTTCCTCTCTATTCACTAAGATTTAATTGTGACTTGACTATTTTATGAAGGATATGCTCTGAGTTCTGTTGAAGGAAGAGTTGCGATGGAATTTTTCGATCTCTCAGAGGCTAGTCAAGCCAAAAAGTATGTGCTGATCTTTGGATGGACCATTAAGAAGCATAAATTAATTGAATGATGTTCCCTGTTTTTGTAACTTTTTGCAGTTTTTCCAGCTTCCTTTGTGTTTCTGTAAAATTATCTGGCTATCTCTGCTTTGGGCACATCTTACTGATGCGTTATCAATTCTGATGTTGCTTTTTGTGTACTCTTGATTTCACAACTGAATGTACATACATATACTAAGAGTAAGTGATACAAAAAAATGAAGGCACTTAAGTCTTCCTTATTGGTCTGCCTCTGGTCTTCTCTATTTGCAAGTAACAGTGTGTTACATCTTTGTGAAGTGTGCTTCTGTTAGTTTTAAACAATTGCTGGGGTGTATAGTAGATTGCATGTCATACATTCTGGTTTAATGAATTAGCATGGTCATGTTGTGTGCCATCGCCTGTGTCTTAACAACTGGGAAAGAAATGGCTGGCCTTTTTAATATTAGTGTTGTATGAGAATACAATCATGCCATTATGTTTTATTCTGCTGCACTTCTTCGTTTTGCTTACTGAAGATGGTAAGCTTTATCCAGGTATGCATTTAAGTGTCATAGAAAATCGGAGGCTGGAAGGGACATTGTCTACCCAGTAAATGCCATCGCATTCCACCCTGTGTAAGTTTTTTATATTCTTTGTGTATTGAATTACTGAATCTTTAGTTGATGGAACGCATAATTCAAGTAGTTACTAGTCCATTCTTCCACAAATCAAAAGCAAATCTGCAATTCAAATCTGCAAAGGGAGTTGGATAATTCTCTTTGAACTGACGTTGACTGATTGTGAAGTCCATGGCCTGAGATTAACGATAGTAGGTTCTTTTCATACAATTCAAGCAGTGACCAGTCTATTCTTCCACATTCAATCTGCAGCTATGGTACATTTGCAACTGGGGGCTGTGATGGCTACGTGAATGTGTGGGATGGGAACAACAAGAAGAGGCTGTATCAGGTATAAGTTCGATTATGTGATTAAAATATTTGGAAGCTTGAATTCATTAGAACTGCTGTTTGATCTTTTCCAGTACTCAAAATATCCGACAAGCATTGCAGCACTTTCGTTTAGCAGAGATGGCCGCCTTTTGGCAGTGGCATCAAGTTATACATATGAAGAGGGAGATAAACCGTAAGATCAGCTCTCTCTCTCTCTCTCTCTCTCTCTCTCTCTCTCTCTCTCTCTCTCTCTCACACACACACACACACACACAGTGACACACACTGGCTTTAATGCGTTGGCTTTTCATTTTGCAGTCACGAACCAGATGCTATCTATGTTCGCAGCGTAAATGAAATAGAGGTGAAGCCAAAGCCAAAAGTCTACCCCAATCCTCCTGCATAACTGAAAATGTATAATCTCCTCATTGTTCCCATAATAATTGGGACATCTTTTTTTATTCTTTTATGTTGGGATGTGATGCTTCAGCTCTTCCTATAGCCAAGCAAAGGTCGATGAATTTTTCTTTTATCTTCGTATCCTTGACGATTTCTAAGAAACGAATAGGATTAGGCCGCCCTATTTAATCCTACTTTTGTAACATTGATAATAGACAGCTAATGGGTTCACGAGTTTGATGTGTTAAAATGCTATGAAATTTCACGCCAATTATGCTGGATGTTTTGAGTTCTATTACTACGCGATGCATAGGAATAACTAATTTTATTTAATATAATTTAGTATATTCTGAGGCATTATCAAATAAATAGAACATTTAAAATAATTCAGTGTTAGCATTTCAATCTGTAAAATTTGAGAAATGCTACTTATTATTCTCACATTACATAACATGTAATTTATTATTTTTATCATTTTATTTAAATATATATTTACACATCAATGTGTATTTAAATAGAATGATAAAAATGACAAATCCCATAAGGTGATGCTAGTGTACCTCCTAGTTTTGATTATTAGGCATGCCCATTGGTATAAATTTATCTTTTTATTTTTTTCTTTTCATATTTTTTTTAACATATTTAAATATTTAAAAAAAAATACATCAATACAAAAGGTTACTTCCTTAATTATTAAGTAAAGAAAAAAATTTAAATATATGAACGGTTAAAATAAAAGGACAAATTCAAGCCACATATTAACATTTTCCAATCACATATTAGTATGTTTCAGAAAACGAAATTTTGATAAAGTAATTTGTTAATTTGTTCCCTCATTCTTCATTGGATTGCAAAATTCGGGCAATAAAAGCCCAATCATAGAGAAAGCCCAAATCGTAGTAGTGTGACTTTAGTTGTGCAAGAGTAATAGGCCCAATGTCAAACAAAGGGAAGAGAAAGCCTACATTATGGTCCAAATTGAGGGGACAAGGCCCGACTCGACCCACAAACCGCTGTTGTTTGTTCTCAGTAGCGATTTTCTGCCATTTGTGTTCTGTTCTATTTTGTTTTGCACTGATGAATAAGAACTCGGAGAGAGAGAGAGAGAGAGCTTAAGCCGCGTGCAGGGCTTGTGAATAACACTTCAAAAGTAGAAAAGTAACCAACGATAGTTGACCTATATACAAAATAAGAAGCCAAAATTTATTGTTTTAATGGGTTTTGGTTGGGCAAGTGATTAAACATCACGCATTCTGCAGGGTACCACGTATGCAACATTTCGAAAAGAATAAAAAGTAATGAAGAATTGCCCAGACTCCTGAGGTCACAAAAAGGTACATTATCATTCTTGCATCATAGCTAGAGGCTCAACTGACGCCCCCGTATGTAACCAGCTCCTCCCAAGGCTTTTGATGATTACCAGTATCAACCTTTCCTTTCTACCTTTATGCTATGTTTTGCTACTGCTCTTTATTTTACCTAAATCCAGAGGGAGCGGCTTGCGGACCAACTCCTGCTGATCTTCTCATAGCTCTTGATTGAGAAAGCATCTCATCATAATTCTGATCGGAAAAAATTATATAATTAGAACCAGCATGGAGGCATTAGTGTTTTATAAGCAAGCAGAAACAAAGAACAATGGAAACATTACCCTCTTCTCAAATGCAGCATCCCTTGAGTTGATTATCTTGTCTGCAATGCCATAATCAATGGCTTCCTGTGCTCGAAAATATTTAGGTCGCTGGATGTCTCTAGCAATTTCTTCCTTGGGTTTCCCAATTCCTTTTGCTAATAGCTCAATGTAGTACTCAGTATTTGCATCCAGCTCTTTGGCCTGACAGAAACTTGTCAAAGAAGCTCTCTCTCACACACACACGAACACAGAGGGACTGAGCAAGTACCTTAATCCACATATCTATGGCAGCCCCGCTTGATCTGTTTACTTTTGGCAGATATAACTTTGCTGCAATTAGGAAAAAAAAAGGGCAAGGCAAAATCAAACGAAATGTATTGAGCTTAAAGGTATATGTTGAAGGCACATATAGCAAATATAAGGTCCAACTGTTTCAAGCATACGAGTGAATCAGCAGACTGCAAGGTAAAGTGAAATAAACTGTAGTTAAAAAATATGGAAAAATGGTAGACATTCCTCTAGTGGGAAAGAAGATGGGGAAAGCCTCAAACACTAGGGATATGAGTCTGGATAAAAGTGGAAAAATGATAATTGGATACATTTTAGAGAATGAATGTGGAAGAACTAAATAAGTGACTCCTTCTGTAGGGATGTTATATCTGAATTCTGATTTCCTTGTTCTGTGTCTATTGACCATTAAGGCAGTAAAGGGACACGTATACAGCATCCTACTTTTGAACTTTAGAGATATATGAATCATACTGGAGCAATTTGGCTGTACAGCACGAAAACCCTTTGCTCCTAGCGAGAGAAGCATTGCTGCTTGACCATATGCCATGCCACAATTTACAGTATAGACGTCTGATTTGACATACTTCAAGCGGATAGTGAAAGACATGCACATGTTTAAAAAAATAGGTTAAACAACAAAACATAAAATGAAATATGAAGAAAATTGGCCTTTGTCAATGGATCTGTTTTGTGAATCAGTGTCATTTATTTTGCAATCATTTTAGATGCAAAAAATATCAGATAGGGTTGACACTATACTTACAGCCATCATGTCAGCTACTGCATATGCCTCGGTTTCTGATCCAACAGTCTCCATCTTCTCATTCTAAATAGCATAACAGAAACCAAATGAAAGATGCACGCGTTTCAATCAGAAAAGTAATTCAGAGTTTTGGAAACTGTGAATATTATTTCACCAATCAGAATTTGGATATGGAGGAATATATAATTGAAAAAAACACATTCCAATGCTAACCTGTGTCCCAGATGAATTTATGTATAAATATATAGGCTTTGAAGGGTTATCATAATCCAACCACATAAATTGAGCAACAAGGAGCTCAGTTACTGCTGGCACAATCTGCATAATGCAGACAAGAAAATATCAAGACGATCTAGATAAAATGAGAAGCACATACCATTGTCATGAGACACAATATGGTGGCTTACAGGCATGCCCAGATAGCATATTCGAGCATCTAAAAGCAAAGAAGGCAAATCAGGAGGAGCCGTTCTAGGTCTTCCATATCCTCTGGCTCCTCCACGATACATGCTTACGCTCATACTGTATTTTGAAGGACCCTGTTCACCCATGCCTGATAGACTCCACATCCCTCCATGGTCCAAATAGTTCTTGGCAGAAGAGATGCTTTCCTGCCAATAGTTGTCAACAAGAAAAGGACCCAATTGAATTTGTTGTCATAACATTTTGGTTCTATAGAGAAGTGACTTCCAACAAGCATAATATATAATGAATTCTTTTTAGCATAACTTAATCAGCCTATTAGATGATACCAAGGAGTGCAAGAAGGGAGAAGAACCTCTGTAACTCTTTCCGACTGTCATCGGACGGGATTATCTTCCGTCATGAACATGTCCATTTGTGAAGCAGTAAGGCCGTAGAGATATTGAGGTGCATTCTTGTAATTGTCCATCACTATCAATTAAAAAATGGACGTGAGGAAAGTAGAAATTTGATTTTGCTATGATTTTGGATGAGACTAAAACATAAAGCAACTTTACAGCATGTGTATCCTCTTTGCTTCAGTAACCAATCCCTTGCAATCTCGTTGCAAAAGTAGCAACAATGAACACGCGGATTCAACATGATACGAGCAAGCCAGAACATGCAAGATGTCGATGCAGCAAGAAATGGGAAAAAAAAAAGTTTTATCAATATGATCATATACATAACTACGTATTTGTTAGCATACTTTGAGAGCTCTGTTCTACCACTCTATGCCTCACCTAGAGTCCTAGTTTAATTTAAACATATCAGTAACCATCCCTTCTCCTACCGCTAGTGATTCCAAGCTGTTGAATGAATCTCAAGAGCCATTTAGAGCACTCTTTGGTGAGGTATTCATAGTTGCTTACTTTCATTGATGCATATAAAGCATCTCATAGATTCGTGTACCTCGGCCCAGAAATTATCATAAGGTCATAGGAAAAAAAATTCTTGCTCTAACAAGCACCCTATAATTCAAAAGCTAGCCTCAGAACTAAAAGCAAGGTAGAAATCAATCCCTTTGAATAAATCTTGTATAAACCGGTTCATGCCCTAAGCGGGTGCTGATACCTCTGAGAAATTAGAGGACCTATCACCACTTAAGAGTTAACTTCCCTAGGGTCCAGGTTACTTTACCTCCCTGAATGGTCCGTTGTGATGATGTAACTTCTCATAAAACCCCCCAACATTTCAGACAGAAATACGAAATAAATAAACTGGGGAGCTCCTTTCAAACACATACTGACAACAGCACTATAAATATCAGTATGCTGAAATTTTCACTAGAGGGCTTCCTACGTACCACATTATAAGTTCGAAGTCAAAACCGTAGTCATCACCATCGATCAATGGTTAGTGGGCGAGCGACACATACTAAGCAACATAAAATCACCGTGATTTTAAATAAGGGCCACGCACAAATTTCCTCAGATCGTGTGGTTGGTAACTACTACCTAAACGTAAAATTTTTAGGTTATGCGACTACTATTCTATCTACATATAACGGAGTATATTTTCTTCCCATGCTATAAACGAAAATTTTAGTTGTAAGCAATTATGCGCACTGCAACAATCCAATGTGCTTGGTTAGAAAGTAGATTTTATTGAAAACAGTATCAATTTGAATTTTGAATATACAGACATCAACATTGATACACATATTGTTATGCGAATTCATTTATACGTAACAAAACTCAGAAAGAAATCATCAGAAATAAAAATAAAATTACATCTCAAGAAATAAGTAGTATAAGTAAACACAAAATTTACACGACTGAGCAGAATGTAATTAATCCCAAAAAAAAAAACAAAAGAATTGAAATTGACAGGAGCAAAACCTTTAGAAAAAATGGTGTCTTCGAAAATTTTAAAAAGAGGGAAAGGGAAAGACTCACATCCATCTTTGAGATTTTCTTCCCTGAAGTGCTTGGGGATGTGTTCCAAGGACTTGGCAAGTGGGGAGCCAAAGCATCTTCGAGCCGTGCTTCTCCAAGTTGGGTGAACGATGGAAGCAGAGAAGAGCTTGGTGCCGTGAAGGAAAATGGACTTTCGAATCCCAAGAGAAGTACCCACTTTCCCAAATGCTCGAGGGTCCTCGAAGATGGACGACGATGTTGGAGCTGAGAGCGGGCAGAGCAGCGAGGTTGCCATAGAGAGAGAGAGAGCGGGTCACCGCTTCACTCTGCAGTAGGCGTGGGCAATCGGGATGGGTGTTTCTGTGCCGCTGTGTGACGCATAGTGGAAGCCCATAATGCATGGATTTATGGGCCCGAATGGAGCCTCCTGTTTACTAATACAGTCAAATTAACGAAGCCTTAAGTTGTCTGGCCCAACCCAAAAGTGGCAAAAACCCATCTTTAGCTGAGGCCCATATTTGGAATGACGGATTTATTATTGCACATAATAAGCTGAGCAGCGAGTTTGCTGAAATATTGGGTCAACAGTCAATACGCACATTACCTTGACCAAAACGAGACTTTAGAGTTTAGATTATCCCAAGAGGAAAAAGTCAATGGAAGTTGCTGAGTACAACTTTGACCTTGAAAGGTTTGACTGTTCCTCCATCAGCTTAATTCATGAGTTGGGTCTAATTGCTCATGTGCGGGTGAACAATCGGAAAAGTCTTCTCATTTTGGCCTTTTGGTGAAGAAGCAAAATCGGCATTAATTAATTCTTATAAACTTAATGGAAAGTGATTATTATGAGATCATGAGTCATGATTTCATCACCCCTTACGTTGAGCTTTCCTTCACTAAGTAAGGAGCTTGGAAGTTGCTTAGCAGGGAGTACTACTCACTCTCAGACGACCATGAATAAATTTTCTTGAAGTTTCCGTTTCATTTCCTGGGAAAGAAAATCATGGCCGACTGAAATGAATGATCATCAGGAACTTGACTAAATACATATAACCACATTAGTGAAAAATGACTCTGCATTTCTTTTTAAACCAACAAAAAAAAAAAAATACTGATCGATCAGCAGCCTCACTTGTAGTACCATTTCTGAACTAAATTTTACGTACGGGAGGGAATAAATTAAGAGAAAAGATATTTGCAGTCGTGGTTGTGCAAGTGTCACGCAGTCTTTTTGAAAAAAATAAATTAATAAGGGATCCATATAAAAAAAACTAACTTTTTAATCATAAATTTACTATTTTTCAAAACTATTACGTGACATTTACACATTTTACAATTATATATAACATTATTCATAAATTAAACTCTTAAGAAAACTTTGGAAGGTAGTGTTTGTTGCGTTGTGTGCCTAACTTTGACGCCACAACTAAATCACATAGCCTCGTACGTCTTCGTTTATTTATAAATTTATAGTTTGTACTGATCCTATTGTGGTAAAATCGACGAGTGTGATGACGGAACCATTCCCTAGCTACTGGATGAGAGCATCGATAGCCAGCCAGAAAGAGGATCAGGATGAATGCCTTGTCGTACATAAGATTAGAACAATTATGAATTTGGCTGCCATCCATATGATTTGTCCAATGCCAAAACTACATATTCATACAGGACGCGGATCTCCATTCATTTATCTCAAATACCCATCGTGATATGAGATTTTATTATTTTCAGAAATATTTTCATATGTTAATCCAAACAATCAAAAAATTTTAAAATGGTTGAAAATTCGGATCATAGGAAACAGGATGAAGAATTTCCTAAGCATATTCAAGGCATCTGAATGCTTTTTTGTCCCTTTTGAATTAAAAATCGCACTAGAATTCTGAATTATCTGAACTCAAAATTACGTGTGGATCCGAATCGTAGTAATAACGTGGCAAGGTGAAGCATCGTTAGTAACCACTTGGCAGGCATTAGATGAACTCCCAACTAAAAACGGACGGCCTTATGTGAACGTTTTTAAAATTGCTTGTCGATCATGGCAAACACGTACATGGCGGTACCCAGAAAGAGACGTCAACTGCCACGTGTCTGTTGCTTGCAGTAATACCTGACGCTTGGAGAAGAAGCCGTTTTGGTTGTGTATCGGTACACTCTTTCCCGCGGCCACACTTGGCTTCTTTTTTATTTATTTATTCATTAAAAAAAAAAAAAAAACCCAAAACTCGAGATACAGTTTTTTTGTTTTTGTTTTTGTTTTTTCGGTAGTACAGACGAGAACGAGGATAATTCTAGTAATAACACGTGGCTAATAGAGGATGTTTCTTTTCTACGAAGTTTAGGTGTCTTGCCACAGAGCACACCAAGTAGGAACTACCAAAATAGAAGCTCGAATTCAAGGTCCAGATGGAAGCAAAATATGGAAATAAATAATAAAGAACGCGACAACGTGTGCAGTTATTTCTGTTTCCAAACCGCTAAAATGGCGCGTGAGAAAGCAGGTGGTGTGATACAGAGCATAATTTGGATAGTAAAAATAAAAGATTAAAAATTTTTAATAAATAAGTTTTACATAAATCTTTATAAATAAATAAATCTCATGTTAAAAAAATTAAAAAATATCATTTTTTATCGATAAGATCCATATTTTTACGAAGAATTTATACATAATTTATCTATTTAAAATGTATACTTCAGATAAAATGTTACCATTTGTTCAGAATATTTCCTGTACTAGATATTGCTCTAAACAAATTGACAGGTTGCTACAAATAAATGTGGTGATTGGTACATAGGGGTGTTCATGAATAATACCTGTGGATGAAAATAAACAAAGACTTGCATTTTATGGAGATGATTATTTTAGTCTTCACTTATAGTCAACTATAGTTTTAGTAGGAATATTAACATTTTTAATGTAATTGGTATGGAGATAAATAAATTAAAAAGATAGTTAAAGCCATTTAATTGCAAATAGATCCTCCAGATCGTAGTAAATCATTTACATTATGGGAAAAAGCGTGTCTAAATCACGTAATTAACGAATTTAATTAATATGCCTTAGATATTGTGAATTCATATTGTTTTGAATTCATATTTCATTATATCACAGCTCACGAAATAATAATAATACTGATTTTAATAAATCAAGAAAAATTTCTCGTTATCTGTTCATTGCTATTTACTAAGCACCAATTAATTGTGACCTAAATGGTAGAAATTTCTATCTCCTAAGACTTTTATTCTTTTTTTTTTTTATCTAAAATCTTATTATTTATAATTATATATTAAATGACTACCAATTAATATATATATATATATAATAATAATAATAAAATCCAATTTATTTTTCTCATGACGTGGCCAACAACTGTAAGCGTGGTGAACACGCCCCACCTCAAGACCCAAAGTCGGTCTACCGATACGTACCTCAATTTGTTTATAAATACAAATATCCGAGTAAATGGAAGAGCAGGCGTACCATAGTTTTGACTTGGAACAAGTCTTCTCTCGGAGCTCAGTCACACCACCCCACCATCACTCCTACTCCCTTCCTCTTCTTGTAGTTATAGTTGACCGACTTCACTTCCAGCTAAACCAACTCACCTTCCCCAGCTTCTCTAGCATCCATTCCCATTCCTCCTTTATATATACCACCAACCACAGCCATCTCTCCCACACACTCTCACACCACATATCTCTTGCTTACTCTTTCCAACACAAACAACCACTTTTATTTTCTTTCTCTGCTCTCTTGCTTCCTTTCTAAGTAAACCCATCTCTCAACAACAAGGAAAGATGGCCTTAGAAGCTCTGAATTCTCCCACTACAGCCACTCCTTTCAACTATGAAGACGACGTTGAGCGTCAATATGTGGAGCCATGGGCCAAGGGGAAGCGCTCCAAACGACCCGCTCGCATCGAAAACCCGCCGACCGAGGAAGAGTACCTCGCCCTCTGCCTCATCATGCTTGCCCGTGGCGGCACCAACCCCACCAACAGTGAGATCATTACACAACAAAAGCGCTCGCGGCCCGAGCTGCCGACCTTGAATCTCTCTTACAAGTGCACCGTATGCAACAAAGCCTTCCCTTCCTACCAAGCCCTCGGCGGCCACAAGGCCAGCCACCGCAAGTCATCCTCCGAAGCCGCCAACGTCGACACCAACAACAACCACCCATCAACTTCCTCCTCCTCTGCCGCTGGCACGAGCGGTAAGACCCACGAGTGCTCCATCTGCCACAAGACCTTCCCCACCGGCCAGGCCTTGGGCGGCCACAAGCGCTGCCACTATGACGGCGGCAACAGCCACAGCAACACCAATACCAATGCCAACGCCAACAGCGGCGTGACCTTCTCGGAAGGTGGCGGCTCCAGCCTCAGCCAGAGCCACCGTGGCTTCGACTTGAACCTACCGGCCTTTCCAGATTTCTGGCCCGAGAGGAAGAGGAGCCAGCTTTCGGCGGAGCAAGAAGTGGAGTCTCCTCTGCCCACAAAAAAGCCCCGCTTGTTCTTGATGAGTCCGGAAGACATGGTTTCTGCCCAAGATTGATTTCAAGATTACGTGAATAGCAGAACTTCAAATTTATTTGTCTGATCAATTCTCTTTGAAATAGTGTTGATTGTTTAGGCTCTTGTCTAGACGAATTGTTTCTGTACATTGGATTTGTTCTTGTTTCTGAAACTAGCAATCTGCAATTATTGATGTTTTTAAAAAAAAAAAAAAACTCATATTATTCATTCGTTCGTTCGTTTCCATATAATAGTCGGTTTACAAGTCTTTTGGGTGGATGAATTTTGCTCCCCATTATTTGTTATTTTCATTCTATTTATTAGCTTGAAATATTGGTTGAGTATTTGACAAGATTTAATTCTTAGATTAGCTTCCACAAATAATAATTAAAGAAAGAAAGAAAATATTTACAAAATTGATTTCTTTCGTCCAATTTATTCCAAGTCCATTTAGTTGAAATTTTCCCGTGAGTTATGAGGCCGACCGACGGATTGACTATAGTTAGATCAAGTCAAGTTTTTTTTTTTTAAATAAAACTAATATTGGTCGAGGGGTGTTTGATTATTCTTGAGACATGAAAATTCAACTGAATTTGGAGTCGTAGCCGCGTGACCAACGTAATTAAAGCCAGGCAGTGCCATTGTGGTGGGGATCTTTTGAGTCTTAAGAATTAAGCACGTACGAAGCAGCCCATGTTAATTTAGATATAGAGTGATAGGCTGAAGTGAAGCGAGTACCCTCCCATCCCATGTGGTTGCTTGCCTGCTTTTAATGCACATGTTGACAATGATTATACGTCTCCAAGTCTTTTCCGTGGCTTTAGGGGTATCTCATTACTTATGATTCTCCGTCTTGAGCTGCTAAGCACCATCGACCATACTTTATAGTTGCTCTTCATTCTTGTGGGAGTTCCATATTAATCTGTTTTTACGCATTTGAGTTCAAAATGTGTAGTTTTGAAAAGAATACTATTTTCACTCTAAAACTCAGACTGCTCATTGGTGTCGGGACACAGACACACACTTCCAGTTTGGTTTATTTACAGTATGGTTTATACTTTACAATTTCGAGATTAGAAAGGAACCGAATATGTCTAAAGACATTTCTTTTACCAAATAGTACTCTCCATTCACGATGTCAAACAGTTAGGAGGAAAAGTTAAAAGTCTTAAAGGCGACAACTTCAAGACATGCAAGGTAAGTTATCAAATCGGTCCACTTTCCCACGGAAATGGCCGAATACACGCTTACACTCGTTGTCGTTGAAGCACAATATAGAGGCTTAAAAGGCAATTTTTAAAAAAAGGTGTGGATGCGTGCCGGTGCCGTGTTGTTTTAAAAGCGGCCTACTCCTCCAAAACGCGGACTTGACAACGTACCCACTTTTATTTTATGAGTTATGCTATCCACTACAGTAACTTACACCACACTACGCGGCTTTTTTTTTGCTACAGTAAAACGCGGGTAAATATAAGCTTCTTATCTCTTACTACTTATCTATGTATTTGAAAATTTTATTTTATTTTAGAAATTTTTCCATAATCCTTAATCATTAAAAAAATTTTAAAAAATATATGATTTCACTAATAGTCACTTCCTTAACTATTAAGTAAAAATAATAATAAAAAAATAAAAAAAAAATAGTAAATAAATGGTAGGAAGTAATAAGCTTCTCGTTATCCATTGTATAATATGATTTTTTCCCCTTCCAAAGCACTTCATTGTAAAAGTATAATTAACTAGAGACACAAAAAGCTACCTAACTAGAGTAAAGTTCTTTGTTTAGACCATCTTATCTCATCTTATCTCATTTTATACAACTCATCTCAACATCCAAATATCACAAACACAAACAATTTTTAATTTTAAATCTTCGATTTTTTTAATCTAATTATTACAACTTTGCTAAACTTTCAAACAAAATACAAAAAATAATTTAACTTTTTCAAATCCTAATATATAAATAATATTAAAAAATTATATTATAACAATACTAATTTTAACTTTATAGTATTTTTATTTAACATTTTCTCTATCTTTTCCTAAAACCTCCATAAAACATATTAACTCAAACTAATTCACTACTATTTACAATTTTTTTTTCATCTCATCTTAACCTCCAAACAAGGGCTAATTCTTTTATGTGATCTTACGTGCCTAGTTAACTTATTTCACTAATATCCCGGAAAACTCTTTTGATGTGCTCTCCAGTTAGTAGTTTTTCTTTTTCTTTTTCTTTAGAAAAATTATATTTAAAGTGTAAATTAATTTGCAAGTGGAAGAACTCTTGTACATTAGTGGATAACCCACAAACATTGGAGCAGCTCAGAATTATGTGTCAAAAAAATACAATAACATGATGATCGATCTGTTTTCCGCGCAAAGTGATAAGAATCGTATTCTTTAATGCGATCAAGATATTCCTCAAAATGACAAGAGCTTGGACCTTTTTAATTAACACGGTTTGAGAGATCATGCGCGCTGATCAGAAACAAGGAGGAATAAAAAGAAATAAGAAGTAAGCTGCCGTATATATTATATGTCAATCGGCCAGCCATGTTCTTTGCGCGTGGGATCAGGGAAACCGCGTGGATGCGTAATAGAATGGAGCTAGCTAATTATAAAAAAAGAAAAACAATGTTCGATCGTTAATAGAATGGTTCACACTTGGGCCAAACTAATATAATGAAAAAGACAAGGTTGGGCTAATTCGATCGATCGACATGTTAATCTTAATGCACATGAGGAAGGGATACGCCTCGGTATGATCATCATCTCATGTCATGCATGAACGCTAATTTCTGCATGTTCTCGATCGAGTGGCTATATATAAATATATATATATATATATATCTATATTCTGAATGTGAGAGGATAATGTGCATCTACTGTTTAAAAGAACACAGAAAAAGAAAAAAGAAGCTTTAATTTATTTGTTCACATTGATGCAAAACTTCTTTGAAAGACACGAATTAGAGAATATCCCAGTGATCGAACGTTTTTCTTCTTTGGGGTGGGGGTGGGGGCACTGGGGGGGATTATTCAATTGTATGTAGGAAATAATGTGAGAAATTTGAACAGAAAGTTATCATTTTGAAAACAAACGCAGGACATCCTAGAAGGAAATCATGAGAAACGTCAAAGAAAACACATGACTTGAATTGTTGATGATGACATGTGTGCATACATCATTAATCACTCACATATATGCTAGCTGCTGCATGTCTGATGATCATCTCCAATATTGGCTGTTTCTTTACCTAATTTGTTACCATATCTTACAAGACTTGGTATATATTTGAAGCTGTCTTTTTACCATGTCATACTTTGGCATAGTCATGACCTGCATAAGTTTCATTTCTTCTGATTGGGAGACTTTCATGCCCGGCCTCCGAATTTGCATGAATTAAAGACAAAAAGAAGTATTATATGCAAATTAATCAGTCATCAGCAAAACAAAGCCTTGACCACCCTCCTTTAATTTAATTTTGCCTATAGATCTTTCACCGCCTATCTATATATGCCTGGTACTTAACCATTGCAAAACTTTCAACCCATTACGTAGTTTGAAACAGGCACTGGATGCTTGCTTGGTTGTCAAGGAAAGAATTACTACTAGCTAGCACGATCCTGCATTATTATTGCAAAAATTTGCTACGTCTCTCCTTATTTTTTTAACCCTTTGTTCCAGAGACCAATTTGCTAAGTACTTTCCAACAATCTCGATCATGTTAATTAGTTCGCACCCAAAGAAAAAGAAAAAGATCGAAGTAGGTCAACAATGCAACGTGTTCAATAACAGTACTGAATATATAGTTGACTTTTTTTAACAGGGATGGATCCCGTCTAGCTAGTTGGGCAGCTAACAAAGCATCTTATGACGTCACTACAAAAAAAAATGATCATTGTGGTGAATTGTATGCAACGAGAACGATTATTTATGATTAAAAGTAAAATATATTCGTTTTGATAAAAAATAATCATTTCGAGAGAAAATACTGATTACAAGGAACAATTTTCTTATACGAGGACGGCTGATTTTTTCAACAGTTAGCCATATATATGTCCGTTCAAGTTGAACGTACGTAGCTTCTCTGCTATTTCCCATTATAATTAGTAATGTCATACTGTAGGTACTTACAATAAGAAACATGGCGTTCTTGTTTGGCAGGCGGTGAGAGATGGCCAATTTTGTGGAAATGACTTTTGTGAGCTAAGATCAGCTGGGACTTTTGTGGCTGGATTTGAAGTGCAACTCGTCCTTACTTTGTATATATATGTTAGTGGCAAAACCATTAGGTCAGCTTAAACGATAATCAAGCACGTTCTTTTATATATAAGTGAGATCGGAAGAGAACAGTAGTTCTGAATTTAATTAATTCATAATTAATTGGGACGTATTTTGGATTATTGTTCAAATGGGATATAGTTTTTCTTTTTTCTTTTTAATTGATGATAGTTCTGTATAACTAAACAATGAATATGAAGACAATCATACCTTCATGAGTAGTTAATTAACTCAATGAATTGGACCGACCTCTTAATATTATACGACACCACCAAAGATTTTTATATATACTAAAGTTAAAAAAAAACGTAACAAATCATTCAATCATGGTTTTCCTTTCACTAATTAATCCCCATTTTTCAAATATAAGAAGATTCGATCTCTATATTTTAAGGAGAAATGAGGATCGTATAAGATCTACTTGGATCCGAAGAGAACTTGAAAATGTCCATTGTTTCGTAATGAAAACATGCAATTTATATATATATATATTTATATATAAATCATAATGTCACGTCCCCTCATCATCCTACTTACTTTTGTTGCCAATGCTTGTCCAATAGCATCACTACAATGACATGTGTCTCGGTGTCTGTGTATCAGTGTATGTTATAGATCATCAGAAATATATAGAGAGAGAAACGGATCGAGTATTTAATGTTCGATTTAGAAAGGCTAACTATCATAGTCCTCCTCTGGTGTGTAAGGCTACGGATACAGCACTCGATGAGAATGGCAAAAGGAAATACCAAACCTAGAACACATTCACCTCACCTGGGCCACAAACTTGGTGGCATTTGAGTTATAATGGGCTGCACCGACTGTTTAGACTTTTGCATGGTAGTGGTACAAGCCCTAATCATCCTTTCCAATTATAAGTACATGCATTCTGACAAAAGCATAAAGCAAAAGCCAATCTTCACAAGCCTCTGGGCCACACACTATTTAGGCGTGACAGTGTCAATTTGTCTATTATTGGGTTGCACTACAGTTTTTTTTTTTTTTTTTTTTAATTTTTTGAAAAAGCTAATCAAAGTACGTGAATTCTGTGACAAGTTCAGTGCTTCTTTTTTAGCACTTGCTGTAGGATTCTGTGGTTAGGATATTCCCCCAAATATGTTTCTATATATATAATATATTTCATGAGCTCGATCGGATGCCTAGCTTTCCCATATTTTGGGGGTGTTATCTCTTCTGAATCTCCATTTAATTTGAACCTCAAATTCTTTTCTCCTCCCTTTTTGCATACTGTCCGGTCCCACTTCCTCATGAAGCTCATCATATCCATAAACTCACTATCACAATCATATCCAAAGAAACTTTCGGCCGAAAAAGAGCCCCCAAGTTAATCTCTGTCTAATTTCTATCAACATTTTTTGGTGCGATTTTAATGCCATGCAATGCATGCTCTCACATATTATATATTGTTGCCAATAAACCTATAATATAAGTGGCCGTGAATATATATAGTAGACATGTTTCCCATCACTAAAACAAAATCAATCAAATTAGTCTCCCTCCCTAGCTACCACCCACCCCAATTAAACCCCTTTCAAGTATTTCTTCCAAAACCCTAGGGAAATTAATAAAGTAGTTGTTAACATCGCGTTTCGCATGTCTTTGGACTGCACTTTCAGCAACTCGGGTCTTCAATCTTAACTTGCAAATACAATGAAAACACTAAGAGAAGAGGAGCCTAGTGGCAACCAGAGAGTCTCCGATGCCAAAGTCAATATCTTTTTGAGATTTAGTACAAGTATGTAGAGAGTTTATGGTATCTGGGGATCACCTTTCATACCCAACCTTTGGTGTCTGATGCTTATGCTCCGTGTTAGGGAATGTGTCATCTCAGCAGTTCTTTCAGTGACACATTTAATGTAATATGGCTCTCTACCTCATCCAACTTGTGGATGCATGCTGTCAAACTCTTCCTTCTTCATCCGTCAAAAAATCAACTTCAAAAGCTCTCCGCGATTTGTGTCCACTTGTCTACTAAGAGCTGCATGAGATTTAGCTAGGTCGATGTGTGCGTGTTCCTTCTTCATCTGCATAGTAGTGGGTTTCCTGTGATCATAGACCTCTATTCCAAGCCTGAGGACTCTTTGATTAGACCGACGGGTTGTTCGGTGGGCCTAGGCTCGTCGTGCTATTGGGCCTATATCCTGGGCGGCCTGGCCTGGGGGGAAAAACCCCATTTCCAGTAGTGATTACTCATTACGGGCTGCATCCATTTGTATTCGTTAGATCTTAATTAATAGCCGAAGTCTTAGCTGGTACGATAGCTTTAATAATTTCCATTCAACATCTAGTCCTATTATTTCTTATATAATTATCCGTTTTATGAAAGTAGACTATTAGCTTTTCGAAGGACCACAGTCTGAAAGTGCAGTGGTACGCCCTGCATTAATAATTTATACGTACGTACTGATCTTGTTTTTGTATTGGATCTGCTTTTCTTATTGGCCGTAGATCAGCAATCCGGATATTAACATCATGCGAAAGATGCTTAATCCAATATTGCATGTGGTCCTGATCATGATCATGTCGCACTTATTTCCGCTTCAGAAAAGGTTGCCATTTGTATCAATGATTCATCAACAATCTTCTACTTTTGATTTAATGCCATTTTCTAGTATTCATTGTTGCATGCATATTATATATAATTACTGTAAATTATGTGGGTCGATGGTGTGCCAACACCGTCAATGATCAAGATTCACGACCAATCCAATGGTTGTCATAATTAAGCAATATTCCCATTTTCGATTAATTAGTTTGACTGATTTCTTTTCTTGTAGTATCATAGTATGACAGTGGTATGATGGTATGACAGTGGTGGCCATGTGCATTGAGAGTAGGTGGTAATTGATAAAATCTGAATTAAAAGAAAAAACTAAATATAGAGTTAAAACTATTATGTTACGTACAATCACTTTTGTATGCTTATTGTGCATTCCACTAATATGATTGACTAAAATAGTTATTTGATTTTAAAAAGTACACAAAATTGATTTGAACATAGATCGAGTTTTTGTAAAGCCTAACACCAAAGAAATATATATGATCGTTACAAGAAAAATGGTTTTTTACATCACTTAAATTCGTTGTAAAAAATACAAAACGCGTCGCTAATATAAGATATTCTTTTGGGAATAATTATACTCATTATTCCTATACCACACATGATTTTTTAATAAGTCGTGTGGTGTAGAGATGATAAGACGTAGAAGAATTCAATTAGTTTAATAAAAATAAAAAAATTAAAATATGTGTGGTATGTGGCGTAGGATAACGTCCAACAAACACCTTCTTTTGGTATGCAAATGTCTAATAGAGAAGTATTACTGTATAAATACATATATTTAAATAGGAGAATAAAAATAATAAATCTTGATATGTGATAGATGGTTCATGGTAAAATTTTTCTTGTCTAACATTAGGCATCACGTGGGAAACAGCTTGACAGGTAGAACGAGTAGACTCTCGTTGACTAGTTCTTATCTTAAAAGCCCCACCACACATACTCGATCGACTACGTACATATTCGATCCAAACTCGTCTTTAAAATTGCAGCAGCAGCAGCAGCAGCTTTCTCACCAGACAAACAAACATAAAAAATAAAAATATAAAAAGAAATTTAAACTGGTTCAAAGTAGAAGGAATCGAGTGTTCCTTAAGAAATGGGTCTAGATTCATTGCTCTTGATTGGTGGAGGAAACACTCATGCAGTAGCCTAGCTATTACATTACATACAGTAGATCTCTCTTCAATCAATATCAAATCAAATGATCAAAGAGAATACATTTTTTCATTCGTCTATCCAAATTAAAGACGACTAAGTTAATAATAATCGCCGCATCAAGATTTAAGGCTTCTTTTTTTATTTGATTTTCAGTAACATTAATATCTTAATTCCTTTACTTCTGCAGGAAAGAAAAAAGAAGTTGTCCAAGTTCAGTTGGTACTATAGGTTTAGATAAGATGGTGATTAGAGAATAGTGGCCACTTTGTCTCGTCTCACTCAAGGAGCTATAGCTGCTAGCAACGGAGAATCAGCTTATTATTCGTGAAACATGTTGAACTCTGAAGAAGAAGGTCAACCTCGATCAGCACCTAAATCAAGTGAAACTTTAATTGCAAGCACTTTTGCATGACCCGGCCTGACTGAGATAATTAATATTTAATCCTTCACATGAATTTACTGATATATCATCTCCTCGACGAAGATCGACCATTAATTTATTTAAAAAAAGGTCAGTATTTAGCGTGAAAGGAGAGGCTTTTCTTTTACTTTAACGAGAAAGTGCAAAATAGACAAGAAAATTTAAAAGAAAACTCTATATATGTGCCTAATCTCTCTTAAATATATCCCATTTACGTGCCAGCTCGCATGCAAATATTACACTCATGAAACCATTATATATATTCAGAAAAACTTACAAAGAAATTAACTGATTATATTAATTAATAACTAAAAAAACACTGATCAATATATATATATATAGGCTTTGGAGGTATTATCATTCGAATACAGTGAAAGAATAGGGAATTATATCCAACTGTGATAAGATCCTAAAAAAGAGCATGAATATACATGATCTGTCTCAATTAGTAGCAGACATTGATAATTATGTTTAACTAACCTAAAAATCAGCAAAGCAATTCACATGAGCATCATTTTATACTGTGTGAGGATGCTCATCAAGTAGCTCAACGATAGCTTTTTCGAACGATAGCATGGGTATTGTCTAATAATTACTAATGAGTTCCAGAATGTTTCGTGAAAATTAAAAATTAAGCAGAAAATGTATTTATTTTTTTACATTTCGGAGTGCTAGCCAATTGAACTTCGACATGTTTTAACTTTTTAAGCTCGCATATTTTTTTCGTACAGTTCGATCAATCACTCTTTTTAAATTTCTTGATGCCACTGCCACCACCTTGTCGATGAAGATAGCAGTACGAGAGAAGAGGACTAGTCTCAGAGAGAGAGAGAGAGAGAGGTAGATGTGGGTAATAGGTTAATTAATAAACAAGCGAAGGGTCATTTAATGAAGGAATCCGCGTTATAGGGGTAACAACAAGAAAGCTGGAGTGTCAGTGTGGCGTGCATGACTGAGCAAGTGTAATGGTGAGTGTTAATGCCTTCAGAAATTGAATGAACATCTTCCGACTTTCTCAGGGAAATCATAGAGAAAAGGAAATCTTAGCACTAACGAGACTGATCATGAAACATTTCGTATCAGCTTGGCTTTTACTGTAATCTGTGGACAGTGTGGAGGGGCCTTTATGCTTCGTACTTGGAGTTTTGGATGCAGATACTGTGAGAACCAGCTCATTATCTGATGGATACTTTTAGGTTATTTCTTTAGTTTTTGGTTTTGGTTTTTGTTGTGGTGAGTTTGATCCTCCAGAATTAAAGTTCTCTTTGGCAGTGTTACTGTTCCACTGATTTTCTGCTCTTGACGCAAAAAGATTGGAATGCCGGCGTAAGATTTTGGAAGAGTTTTATAAGCAATCTCTCCCCCTCTATCTCCCTCATTTCTTCCTTAAGGCGGTTTTAGAATCTAGATTTCTTGGTATGGTTTTTGCTGATACCACCTAAAACTTGGAATGGGTTTCGCTTAATTTGACACTACTACATGTAACTTGTTATTAGTCTATACATGAGCTTAGTAGATTTGATATATGAGTCTTGGGTTTTGTTGGTGTTTACACGGAGAGTGGCTTTTGGGCTGTGTCTTTATGTTTCCAACTTGATATTGGGCATATTTCTTCATGTGCCATTTTAGGGTCTTAACATTATACAAGATCTTCAGCTTCAATAATTTACTAGATTTCTGTGTTATATTGTGATAGATTCCTTAGATTTCTGTTATAATTTTGTAGTGATTTTGTCGTTGGTAGTTGATGTTTGGTTGTTAATTACTATAATTAACTTCTGCTTTTGTGCTCTCTCCCCTATTTATTTCCGTACTTGGCAAAATAAAGAGAGATGCTCATTGTCTACCGTTCTGGGGGTTTCTTCAACTGATATCGAGATGCTGTTTTCCGTTTCAGGTTTTTTCGAACTTCAACGGTTAAAGAAATCAAACACAAATCTGATTTGTTTGATTTGTATGGGTTTTGGAACTTGAAGCTATAAAGACCATTAAGAGGGCCTTGTGGTATGAGTGCTTAAAAAAATCGATAACAAAGGAACAAAGTGATCAGAAAGGAAAAGAAAAAAAAGGAAATAGTGGGGGGGAGTGAGGTGGAGTCGGATTTGTGCTTGCGGGTGATACTGGTGTGAGAATTATTTTAGTCTTAGGAGCCTGTTGGCGATGTCTCCTGGGCTGACTAGGTGCGCCCGGGCTCCGTGGGCTTTGCCGCCGACCAAGGAAACAGCCTCTTCTTTGGCTCTCTTGGCATTCAGGAGAACCTTTTCTTAAAAAATTGCACAACTCCCATCTTGTGTTTCCCTTTAATCTCCTTCTCTCTCTTACTCAGACTCTCTGCCTCGGTTGCTGTCAAAGATTCGCTCTCTTATCACCACAGCATATATCCTTCCCCTCTTTGAGATCCTTCTTTTCTCTCTTGGAGACCAGGAACTTGCTTGCATTGAGAAATCTGGTCCCCACATCTCGGATACTGCTTTCTATTTCTGGGAATTTTCCTTCAATTGAGGGTTTTTATGCATGCTCACTGAGAATGTGTCGTCGCGACTAGCCCTGATCAGCTGAGTGTTGGAGAGGACCGGTTTAAAGGTGCAGAGGGTGAAGCGGATCTCTTGCTCTCGAGATGAAGTTTATGAAACTTGGATCAAAGCCGGATTCCTTTCAGACTGAAGGAAACAATGTCAGGTGAGATCTTTCGGAATTAAAGAAACAAAGAAAGAACTGGGTCCTATCATTTTTCTTTTGAAGTTTGTTTAGGAATTACTGGTGCTGTTGTTATGTTTGATGCATTTCCTACTTAATAAAAAAAAACAAATGTTTGATGCATTTCCGTTTGTGTTGCATAACGCTGTAACTGGTGACTTCAGCTCTTCCAACTGTTTCTCTGTTCATTGAAGTTCTGTTTGCCACCACTTTCGAGTCAGATTTGCCCCCTTTGATGCTTACTGTGGCACTTTTGTTGACAAAGAGTTGTTTGAGGTTTAACTTCCAGCTCCCTGTGACGACTGTGAACAACTTCATTGCTCGATTAAAATAGGGCCCATTTAAAAATTATTTTTGGGCGTTTGAAAATTCTGTTTGTATATGGCCTTACCATTCCGTTTCAAGCTTGCCCATATTGTACTCTTTCAATGTTGGCTGGTTTTTCTCTCTGTTGGCATTTGGGATTTGAGAGGAAGTACTTCATTAGTTTTCTTAGTTCTAACTAAGTCAGAAAATAAAAAAAGTTCTTTCAGCTTTATAAATTTCTAGTCAGGTTTGTTAAATTTCTTTTGGATGCTCATGATGTTAAGCATTTCTGATAGGTGGGTACTGGCTGTAGTATAGTAGAACCTCAATTGGCATTATTTAGCAATTGAATGCGTTGGGATGTTAAAAAATGATGCTTTGATTAATTGAGTCAATAAGAAGTCATCATGTAATTATTTCATCAAACTTTATTAATCATATTTGTTCTGAACTTTGGATGCATCTATTAATCAAAAATATGAGGAGTACATATCTGATCCTAGGTCTCATGACATTACAACTCATGGAACATTATATGGTTCTCACTCATGGAAAAATGAATTCTTTCCCTTTTAGTAATGTTGTAGGGGAAAATGTGATGCTTACGATTGTAATTCCTTATATTGTATCAATCCAGACCACTAATGGCAACTACAAGGCTAAACTAGCGACACTTATATAATTATAATAGAGATAACTTGAGGTTTGGTGGATTTGAAACTACTCTAGTCTAGCAATATCAGTTTTTTGTAAGTATCTGAAGATTCAATTTGAATTCCAATCACTTTATGTGGTTATTGTTTTGCAATATCATGGTATTGGGTCTGTTTTAGAATTAAACCTCTGGTGAAGTAGATTCCATGTCTAGTAGTTTAATGGTTCATGGCTATTAGTTTAAGGGTAACCCATGCAGGGTAATGTCTTCAATTGAAAAACTGAAGCAAGGCATCTGGCTTTCAAGCAGGACAAGATGGTGAATCAATGACATTATACCAGTAGCTTATCCATTACTTGATGGCTACCATGATTTACTTATTCGATTTTCAGCAATGACATGCCTGGCAAGAAAAGAGGCTGAGAATAATTTTACATGAAAGTGCAAAGAATTTTGAATCAAACTATGTTATTTTGCTTATTATTGAGTTTTCCAAGTAGAGAGCATGTAAAAGGTAGTCTTAAAAAGGATTATCTATGAACTCAGATATTCTTTATCCTTTATAACAGTACCATCTAATTTAATGTTTTCTCAGTAACTTTAGAAGGGAATATCAATCTGGCAGGTATGTTGCAAGTGAGCTGGCAACAGACATCATTCTTATTGTAGGGGATGTAAAATTCTATCTTCACAAGGTAAGATAATCTTTAACCGAGCACTTTTACTATATAATGAAGACAATTCGATTTAACCCTTTTTAGCTTTTTTATTCTGGAGCATTAACAACTGTATTACTGTCCTCTGTAGATTTTCGTGATGCATAGAAGACAGCCTAACTACTAAACTAGAATGTATAATCTCTGTAGTCTCTAAATGGGCTGATTCCTATAGAACAATTTGTCATGGCTGCCTATATTATCATCGTTGTCAACTTCACTTTTTTTTTTTTTTTTACTTTTCCCTCTCGAGACAATGAACATGCTTGGTTGCTTATACGCGAAAGGCATGAAACTAATTCCAGAGGCATGACAATGATTTATGTGAGCTCACTTGCAGGCGTTTAGTGCCATGTACTCTGCTTATGAAAATGGGACTATAACCCATTCAACCAATTATTACTAAGTAGATTTATTGACTATAATAATAGAAAGGAACTAAAAAAGAATTGAAAGATGCGGTTATGAAGACATGGGTTAAGAAAGTTTCTCAGTGGCATTGGTCGGCACTAGCTTTAACTCTAAACAATATACTTCAGTTCATATTTTCTGAGACCAAATCGGAATCGCCTGTTGAACAGTTTCCACTACTGTCAAGAAGTGGCCGCTTGCAGAAGTTGGTCACAACCAAGGAAGACACGACAGATGAAGTTCACATTTCTGACATTCCCGGTGGTCCTGCTGCCTTTGAGATATGTGCCAAGTTTTGTTATGGCATGACTGTCACTCTCAATGCTTACAATGTTGCTGCTGCTCGATGTGCAGCTGAGTACCTAGAAATGCATGAGACCATGGAGAGAGGGAACCTCATCTACAAGATTGATGTCTTTCTTACCTCTAGCATTTTCCGCAGCTGGAAAGATTCAATCATTGTTCTGCAGACTACAAAGTTTTTACTACCATTATCTGAGGAGTTGAAGGTTGTCAGCGATTGCATCGACTGTATAGCTACCAAGGCCTGTATTGATGTTTCCAAGGTTGACTGGTCCTATACCTATAACCGGAAGAAGCTCCCAGAGGAAAATGGGAATGACCCAAACTGGAATGGTGTCAGAAACCGTCCAGTGCCAAAGGACTGGTGGGTTGAGGATTTGTGCGAGCTTGAAAATGGTTTGTATAAGCGTGTTCTGGTGAATATTAAAAACATAGGGATTGTTTCAAATGATGTAATTGGGGAAGCCTTGAAAGCTTATGCTTACAGAAGGTTGCCAGGTTTCAGCAAGGGTATGATTCAGTCTGGAGACAAGGCGAAGTACCGGTCAATAGTTGATACAATAGCGTGGCTGTTGCCTGCAGACAAAGGCTGTGTCTCTTGTAGTTTCTTGCTCAAATTGTTAAAAGCTTCCATTTTAGTGAACTCAGGAGAGATGGATAAGGTCGAGCTGGTAAGGAGAATAGGACAGCAACTGGAGGAGGCTTCTGTAAATGATCTTTTGATACGAGCACCAGAAGAGGAAACTACAATGTTTGATGTTAGTACGGTACAGAAAATAGTACAAGAGTTCCTGATGCAAGATAAGAGTGCTGAGATTGAATCGCTTGAAGAAAGCCATGAGCTTCAGGAGACAAGAAGGCCAGGGATTTTATCGGAGGCTTCCAAGCTGATGGTGGCAAAACTGATAGATGGATATCTTGCCGAAATTTCGAAGGATCCCAACCTAACCTTGTCGAAGTTTGTTGATCTTGCTGAAATGGTGTCCAACATCTCTCGGCCTGCTCATGACGGGCTCTACCGCGCCATTGACATGTATCTAAAGGTATGAATTTCTCAAAAGGACTGTTTGGGGGAAGTACATTATGTTTCAAATTTGATGGTGTAAAACATGCTTTGCATTTTGGTGTATTAGGGATTCACGTTAGAATTTTGTTATATACTGAAGCTCTACTCAATTCTCACGCTTTTAAATCAAGTTTAGTCCAAATGTTTTTGTTAGAAACCTCTAAAGGGAGCTGCATTCTTCACTGTGCTTTATGCAGGAGCATCCAGGGATTAGCAAGAGCGAGAAGAAAAGGATATGCAAGCTGATGGACTGCAAGAAGCTATCAGTTGATGCGTGCATGCATGCTGTTCAAAATGAGAGACTTCCATTGCGTGTAGTAGTGCAGGTACTCTATTTTGAGCAGGTTAGGGCTGCAGCATCATCAGGCAGCAGCACTCCTGACATACCCAAAGGCATCAAGGATCTAAATAGTGGCTCTCATGGCAGCTCGAGGTCTGCAACAACTAATACAGAGGAAGACTGGGATGGGGTGGCAACAGCTGAGGATCTCAAGGCACTAAAGGGGGAGCTAGCTGCTTTAAGGTTAGCCAATGGAGTGGGAGGTGGTGAAAGGAATGGAGATGGTAAAAGTAATGTGGACAAAGCTGCAATTAACAAAATGAAAGGGATACTTAAGTCGAAGATCCTTACCAAACTGTGGTCTGGCAAGGGGGGACAAGGTGACAATAGTGGCTCGGATTCATCAGATAGTCTTGGTTCTGCCAACCCAGAAGAAGCTAAATCAACACCTTCCAGAAATAGGAGGCATTCAGTGTCTTAGATACAATTGACAGAAGCATGTGTTGGTGGGTTCTTTTGGCGCTTTCTTAACGAATATTAGCAAAACTTCAAAAGTAGCGCTTTATCTTTTAATTTAGCAAAAATGAAGTGCATATAGTGTTTGGATGAAAAGTTTTAAGAGTTGGTTCTGCTGAGCATCTTACTGTTAGGTGGAGAGAAACTTTATCAAACAAGTGGTTATTTTAGAAAAGAGGTGCTATATACAGTCCTCTTAAGATCGAGGACTATATTGCAGTCCTACCATGTAAAATGACTTGATTATCCCCACTCTTAGGCTAGAAATGACTACTTTATCCCTCTTCTTCTACATCTTAAAGCCAGACGAAAACAATAAGTTCTGCAATATTTCTCTTCTGAAGTAATACTGTCGCGCCCCCCCAACCAAATCTCCAGCTTAGTGTTGACCACCACAACCCAATCTCCTCCACCATTGACAGAACATGCTGTTTTTTTTTTTTTAACATTTTCCTCAAGCTTTTTGCTCTCCAGCTGTACCTCACTCGTCTCTCTTTTCTTCCATTTTGATTGTTTGTAGTTCTTGTTTTTTCCAAAACCTAACAAAAATTTTCAAGAACCAAACATGATAAAATGACTAGAAAAATATGAAAAAGGGATTCGACTGTGTATTCACGAAGAATGACGAGATGATCAATGCCAGAAGAGAAAAAGTGTCACCAATTGCAAGAAAAATGAGAATCGGTAGGTGGGGTGACCGGAGAAGGTCAAGAAGATGAAGATTTCGGAGGAGGGCGATGATGAGGATGAAGAAATTGAGGTTTTTCCATCTGGGTTTGGATAAATACCGGAGTGACGGCGATGGGGCGAGGGCGAGTTCATCTACTCCTTCAAGGGATTTTTCACTCACAGATACGGGTGATTTGCATGTCATTAATTAATGAAACACTCCATTTCGTTTCATTTAAGGCCTGCAAAGCAGTCCACATCCATGGACTGCAATAAGAATTATTCATTTTAGAAACCACATATGTCCACATGAGAAACAGGACTTCAGTGTTAGCAGGTTTCGTGACGTGACCTGGCAACAAGGGCACTCATCACTTTTGAGCACACAAGAGGACTTGGTGACATATAAATAATGCATTGCATTCATAATCTCATTCACAATTTGCCGTGAATACTAAAAATGGGTGTTTTCAAGAAGACGGCTTGCGACCCCAAGAACTCGAGAAATCGGCACAATTCAGAAGGCTTGGATCCATTAAAAAAAAAAAAAAAAACGAAAAGGGGGCCTAAAGAGAATAATTTCAGCCCAGACTACACACTCCTCGGCCGGGCTTCAACATCTTGTAGTTGCCCAAATCGTCTGCCGACATTTCTAATGGGAAACTCTTTCTTGGCTTGTGATTCAAGACTCAAATATTCCTATTTAAAGAAGAGAGATGATATTTATAATCATATAGTATATAAGTGTCTCTTAATATTATTTTAAAAAATAAGTAAAGATAGGACTCATGTAAAAAAAAAATTAATTTTTTAATAATAGACTTCACTTTTTTTTTTAAATGATTGCGCTACGTTTGTACACTCTATAAAGGAAAAATCTAGTTATAAGCACAATTGTGCACTAATTTGCGTACCAATTTAATGTAATTGGTCAAAAAGTAGATTTTATTGAAAATAATGTTAATTTAAATCTTAAGTATGAAAAAATTAGTATTGGTAGGTAGATTAGTATGCGACTTTGCTGCAAAACTCATAAAAAGAAAAACTGTGGTGCATGGTCGGTCATACTGTCTTATTGATTTATTTTCAAGCTAAAACGGTAAACAGTGAAGTCATAATAAAGGTAAGGAAGACATGATTGAGAACACAGCTATAAATCCGGCATCCATCAAAACATACAAAATCTGAAATACACATACAAACTTCAAAAATATTCATGATCTTTTCTCTGGCATCACTACCCTTTCTCCGCATACCCTTTTTAAATAAAATTACAAAAATAAAAATAAATAAATAAAAATAAAAGGAAAGATTTCCATGCATCACAATAATCCTCATAATGTGCCGCGGCAACCAGTTAACTTCTATTAATTAATTAGGTTTAAATTATTAGATCGATTTGGTTAATATATATAATTTTCTGCACATTGTTATTAATTTTTCAGCTCTAGTTTAACATGCATGTATCCCAATACAGCTGGAGAGGATCAGGCGAGAAATTAAAAATTAAAAATTAATTAAATTTAAAATTTTATAGAAATTTAAAATTTATAGATACGTTTATTACGAAGGTCAATCTAGTGAAAAATTAAAAATTAAATTTAAAGATTGACGGATAATGTCATATCAACGCATTTAAAAAAGTAGAACGACGAGACTAATACTATATATATTATATTATTTTTAATCTTTATTTTAACGGCAACATGACTTATTAACTAATTAGTTAGATTCAAAATTAATGATATATACATGATGAGTAATAGAACAGATAATAAACTAAATTAAATTAATTGCCATTGCCTTGCATGCGTTGAGCGAGACCAATGGTGTCAGCTTATAGCACAAGCTAGTGCCCTTTCCGAACTTCATTAAGGTATGTCTTTTTAGTTCATGGAAGAGACACTTTGAAACAAAGTTTGTGCTGTAAAAAATAAATAAAAATATATTTATTAAACGCCAAAAATGTCCCTCTCAAAGCCTATTGCTTACAGCGAATCCAACTTATTTTAAGTTGAGTAATGTTACATACAGTCGTAGAGTGTGTAAATTTTATGTAATTATTTTTGAAAAAAAGTGAGATTTATTATTAAAAAACTATTTTTTTTACGTGGATCTTGTATTTACTCACTTTTTTCGAAATGATTATGCGATAGTTACACACTTCACAATTACAAATATCATTTGTCTTGTAGGTATGATCATATCCATATATATAATTCTGTATATCATTAATTTAATGGAAGATATGCAGTCTTGACAATATCGTAGCAAGAGCTGCTTAATTTAAACAAATTTGGATTTCAAAAAAAAAAAAAAAAAAGTCAGAAGTGAGCTATGTGAAAGTTAAAACCCATGTTCATGAATCCGAATCCCATTCTCCACAAACTTAAAACTTTTTTGTGGGGGGACATGATATAGTAACAAGCATTTAAATTAGTTAATTTGTTGATGCAAATGGTGGTCCTAATCACTTGGATCAATACGCCACGTACCCGAGTCGCCACTATATTTACAAGGACTCCGCCTCATCACCATCGTCATCCTTGTCTTCATCCTCGTGTATATATATGCTGTACATAGTAACACCAACTCTTTTATTTTATTTTGTTTTCTAGTTTTTAATTTGCACATTGTAACTGCAGCCACTCACTTCTCAAAGTTGAAATTATGTGCCCATCAGTACTTATCAAGGCTGAGATACAGCCAGCCACATCCACAATGAAAGAATATTGTGTATATAATTTAGCATTTGTTTACCTTTATGAATTGCCATGATTATGGCCGATCAGTTCCCCCAATTCAGGGGCGGAACCATATAGAGCAAGCTCCTCCCAAAATTTTTAAAATTTCATGAAAATTAAAATTTTATAAGTGTTTTTATATATTAAACTATATAAAAATTAGTAATTGACCCCCTCAAAATTATTTTTTTGTAAATTGTCCCCCAAATCAGATTTTCTGGTTCCGCCCCTGCCTCTATTGGTTCTACATTTTGGGCTGCAGATTCTTAATTCCAATATTATAGAAATGAGAAAATAAGATTAGAAATTAATAAATAAATTATTAAAAAGTTATGCTTACCCAAAAGAAAACATGCACATTAGTAGTCATTTACATGTAAAACTGGCCACCACACTTATATATATATCCATGCTCCAATAATGAACGTTTGAAACCCAGATGGAATACAGCATGCAGTACGTTGTTGAAGATCAGTGTTGTTCCGTTGTGCGTACGGCTCTCCAAGACATTTGCTCATGAATCCATGATCTGAGTCCCATGCATGCACCTTGATCCCAGCCATGTACGTATGAACTCAAAACTCATAAAGAGAAATTGATTTATTTAATTAGAAGCAGAAAAAGAATATGCTGGGAGCCAGACAGTATTCATGCGCGCATGAGAATCCAACGTACGGTGGAGCAGCCTGATCACCATTCGCGGAGACACGGAGCCGCCTCTCACCCACTTCTTTGGAAGATCGATGGAACCCCAGTACTACTAGCCACCTCCCCTTATCTCCACCTGCTAGACCACAGTGGCACACGCCACCAGGTCATTTAAAAAAACACTTTTAATGTCATAATATATATATATATATATATATACATAAACTTTGGAATTTGGTTTTATAATTAATTAAAACTATATATATGTATATGGGGATCTAATTTGAAGTAAAATTAAAACCAAAATTCATGATGCTTTTTCATCAAGGGTTCATAATTTAATGAGGTTTTAGCTATATATATGTGGTTTATCTAGAAATTAATGTCATCTCTTATAACATGATAATCTAAGTGAAGCACTCCTAATAATGATTTATATATGGCAACACGAAATAAATAAATAATCTAGACTGATCCACCACCTAAGGGCTATAACTAACCATGGTTAAGTACGTCTAATCACTCCAATAATGACCCACTTACCCCAATGCACACTCTCACATTATATATCCTCCTCAAGACCACATCTTTCACCTGTCTTCAACTCCTCTCTCTCTCTCTCTCTCTCTCTAGCTACATCAAGAAAAGCTTTTCATCTCCTTCTTCCTTGAATCTCGGCTTTCAAATTAATGTGCAGAAGATCATGAGTTGCAATGGCTGTAGGGTTCTTCGAAAGGGTTGCAGCGACAATTGCATGCTTCGACAATGCCTGCAATGGATAGACAAACCTCAAGCGCAAGCTCACGCCACCGTCTTCGTCGCCAAGTTCTTTGGCCGTGCCTGTCTCATGTCCTTCATTTCCGGCGTCCCCGAACGCCAAAGACCCGGTATGAATATATATATATGTACACACACGTTCAAATATGTTTACATAGTATACATCAGATGTTCTAGGATTCTAATTTCACAGGGAAGCTAGGTTAAATAGTCAGGCTTGTTTAGAAACTGACGTTAAATATTGGTTTTTCTTTTTGTTTTCTTTGTTAGCTTTGTTTCAGTCGTTGTTATTTGAAGCGGTGGGACGGACCGTAAATCCGGTGAACGGAGTGGTGGGACTACTTTTGACAGGGAACTGGAAGGTGTGCCAAGCGGCGGTGGAGACGGTTCTCCGAGGCGGCTCGTTACGGGCCCTACCGGAGTTTCTTGGCGAGCAAGGTTCGATGCCTGAGCCGGAGGTTGATGCTTTGGGAGCCCATGGCAACAAGCAGCGGTGTGCGGGTCCAGTACTCGATCTGGATCTTTGCTTGACAGCCGGTAATGATAATTTGCATAAGAGAGAGAAAGTAAGGAAGATCAGAAGGAGCCCGTCTGTGGAGTCCGAAACGACGACGTTGGGAAGTGATTATACGGGTGGTAATTGTATTACAGAGGGATCGGGTAGTGAAAGAAAGATTCTGAGATTATTTGTTTGAGAGTGACATGAAACGTATAATTACTTGAATTAATGTATTTCCTTCTCTGTTTTGGAGTTGATCTTGAGCTAATTAATATTATATATGCATGCGAGTATATATATATCTTGATGACCTTCGTTATGGAGCTTTAATTTCATGTATTCAAGTCCGGCGAGATGGGTAATTCTAGGCACTGAATTTCTCACCCCCTTTTTTTTTTTGGTGGGGGTGTGTTCTAAAGATCAGTGGAATATGAGATCGATTATGTTAACATAAGATCAGTTTAAAAGAGAATATATGATCAGCTTCTTTAAGTATATGTAGTTTTCTTGGATATGGTTGGAATCATCCCAACTCATATGGTTTTTGGATTGAGCTATGGCTATATATATATTTTGTACTTAGCTGATAGGTTCAATATTATATATTTACACTTTTTTTATAAAGAGAACTGCTACATACACAAATAGATTACATAAAAGTAATATGTTGTTGATTGATTTGGGTCATGAGTTTAAATTGATCAATTAGTTGATCCCCAACTTCAAAAGTGGTATACTGATGACGTGACCTAATCAATAATGACAATAAAGAAATAACAATAATAATGTAAGAAATGATTCGAAGTAACTTAATAATTCAATACATATGTTGAAATTGGCTTGGAATGGTGCTCTTCGAAGTAATAGGCTAATAAAATATAGAAGATAGATAGATGTTCCCTAGGATAAGACACCTAGATGTCCATCACAATTACAAATATTATGCATGTTATTGTGATGGAATTGATCAAGTCTAATGGGAAGGCAAACTTTAAGAAGAGTTGTTTATTAGTGGGAAGTCATCATAATAAAGGTATTATTTCCGGTCTGTCTCCACCAGCCACAAGCTTCCCGGTCCCTTTTCTTCTAATTGGAGAGTGGGGCCTGCATAAAGTCTTTTTCTTTTTTCTTTTTTCTTTTTTTAATGCAAATGCAAATTGCTAGTTTGATAGTAACATTGATGCATCACCGCATCTTCATGGTTGATGATGGACCCCATATGCAACAATTCAGGCCGAGTGCTAAAAGTATTGGGTCAACATCTTGTTGATTGCTGTCACAGTACCAGTCTACTAGATGCATAATAACTAGATTATATTGGATTTTGATTACTCTCTCAATTAAATTTTCTTTAAAAAAATTCCTGGAAGATCAGATTTGGGCGTTTCTTGCTGGAAGTTGCATGGACTTGATAAAGCACATTTAACAATTAATGATTGTTATCTAATCCAATAAAAAACCATGTCCACAGGTCCTATCTAAAACATTTCTCAACTCCCTGTGGATAGCTGTGAAAGCAAGGTCGTGCTATACAAAATTCCAACAATAGGCTTAAATATTGTGATCGAAAAATATGAAACCTCCACTCTTTTAACTCAAAACTCTTTGCTCTCTTATTCTCATATCGACAAGGTTTCGGTTCATATGCACTAGGGACGTGTGGCCTCAAATGTGTCTAAAAGACACAAAAAGATACAGCCGACAGGTTTATTTCGTGCTAATACAGGAAAAAAGGACACAGGACGGTTTGGTGGCCCCGGTTGCGCATGTTAGTTGTGGGTTCTTCTTGTCCTTACTTCCGTATGCGCCGGAAGTCTAACGTGAGCTGTCGCTGACCAAAGCAGTCAAACTCCTCAAATTCATGAGTCTCTCTAATCTTTCTCGTTTTATCATCGGTAGACCAGCCGGTCTTTTACTTTTAACAAGACATCTCGACCCTAACAGGAATAACCCTATCCCAAATGCTTTCTAGTTGACACAGGCGCGCATCAAAATAATCACAGGTACAACCAAACCAGTAGAGCACAGCAGGATGAAGAATATGATGAAGAACTATTTAACAGATATCTGAACAGTATTACATATATACACATACATTTCCCTTTGCCCGATGATGGTTGAGTACTTGTGTACAGATAATTAGTGAGAACAGAAGTGTTTTTTTTCTGTAATTTTCACATACCCGATATACATGGCAGAGAATCAGAAAAACAAAACAGGTTCCAAAAACGCCAAACGAGAAGCCAATGCTGCCTCCATCAACTGAAGAAAGGTAAGGCTGCGCCTTTCGTGTAATGTTAGCATTTTGAGTAAATGGTAAAAAAAGATCAGTTCACACGTGTAGTAAGGCTGCTGGTAGTTGGTACACGGTTAAGTTGTATTGTATGTGCTCTCAAGCTGCAATCCTTGACCTGTGAGAAGAATTAAGAAAGTAAACCATAAGATTACAAAAAATAAATAAAAATTTATGAGCGTAGAAGATAGAGGTTGGCTAAATATACCTGCATGGCTGCCAACGTGGACAAAAAATCTTTGCATTGTTCAAGCAAAACCTGTTCTTTTGCAGTCACCTTTACGAGTTCACTCACCAAGGTGTTTGCATCCTCTACCTGTGAATTACATGGCTTCAGATATATGACGTGAAGCCAAGTATAGGAGAATAGCTTTCAATCAACCTGCTTAAATAATTATTTCTATGCATCCATTTTTTCGGTTCTTGGCCATGGCTACGATAAGATTTGAATCACTCTACTTTCCACCATTAAGGTGGAGCACTGAAGCAAAGAACTAAAAGCAAAGTCCTCCGACAGCTAAGGAAACAGATGCCGCATAAACAAGAAAACATTTTGCAGTCAGTGCTTTTAGGTTTAGGTTTGCAGGACTCTTCACATCCAAAGGAGTACCATCCTCATTCACCAAACTAGGAAAAAATGATCCTTTAAAGCTTGGCTCAAACATTTATGCACAACTAAGGACAATGGGGGATGAAATGTAAACAAGTGGTAATGGATCGAGGCATGAAGCAACTAACTTCTGGAGACTTTTATATTTGGTCTTCTGACGGGATCCATCTCATTACGAGACAAGAAAAATTGCAGCACACCCCTACCAAAGTTAGATGAATTAGAAAATATATTATTCAAGAGTCTAGAGGCAAATTCTCGCCCTCACAGGTTCAACTGAGAGAGCAATATTGAATTTCTATGTTATTGATCCTCCTACTCTAATTATGAGATTTGTTTCAAGTTATGTATAATGCTAAGATTAAAAAAAAAGATTAAACAACAAAAGAATATAACTCATCCTGCTATGGTCATGGTTTCAATCGATATATTCATATTGAAATCAAAGAAAAGTCAAATTCAGAAATTTTCTTTTGGACTGACTGGTTTTCGTTTCACGGGCCATATCAAAAGCTATTTACAATCAAGTTACAACCACCACTATAATGGGCATGAAATATGAAGAGCTGAAACTTTATAGACAGCACACTTCAATAAATTCTGCAACTACATATTACACTATTAAAATCAATAGACAGAAAGGGCTGACAATTAAGGGTTTAGGTCACATCTCTGACTTTATAAAAATCAATCTTGGCTGAAAATCTTCGATTTCTTTCTGACTAATTCCATTCAAAACATACCAAATATGCTAAGTTACATTGGACACTGTATGACTATCTTCTTTCAGAGGGTCTTTATGGAAAAAAAGTGATTGGATTAAGCATTGGATACTAATAACTATAAACCACAAGGTTAGCTGAGGTAAAATCTAAAAAGCTTAGGTCACAGTTGTAATATTTATAAAACTAAGCAAAGAAAACAAAGTAATATATATGGATTAAGTTAAGTGAATAGAAAAAACAATTCTCTTCGAAGTATTGCAGTTTCACCCAAATGCAAAGGACTCGTTGTATTAATACAGCTTCTATATACACATTCAGATAGACTGAATCCATCTTCCACTGTTGCACTCATATATTGTACTCATACATTACTGCAGAGGTTTATGCTGGCTCTTACCTATGTGATGGAGATTCGAGAAGAGGCATTCGCAATGCCACTAGGAGGGCTAGGCGTGCCAAGGTTAGGAGGGTTGCATTGGATTGCATGCATGGCTCGGGTGGTGAGGTGATGGGCATCCAAGGCAAGTGCAACTAGAGGAATTTCATGACAAGATGACAAATTCCTAAAAATATAGGGGTGGAGGCGCCATTATTGGTGGTAGCCGGCCATGATCCTTTTATTTAGGAATTTATTTATTTTTAATATGTTTATGTTATTTTCTAGTTTAATTCCTAATTTATTTCCTAGTTAATTTTCTTTATTTTAGGCATTTGATGTTGTTTCTTTAAAGTTAGGATTCCTAAAACTAAGGAGTGGATCAAGAGTGAAATCTAGATCTAGGGAAGAGATAGGAAGGCATGTGGTGCCAACCCTAGGAGGGGGAATTCCTATTTATAGTTTGCTTGCATTGTTATTTCATCAATTATGTTATGTTATTTAATGAGAATTTTCTCTTCAATACATTTGAGAATTAAGTGTTAGTCTGAGTTAGTCTTAATTTTCATCAACAACCAACTTAGATCTTTGTGTTGCCTCGAGATAACCCTAGATCTAGCCAAACAACAAGCAAAAAACCCTAGATCTAATCACCCCACACGCCAAACACAAGTGAATGAGAGTGAGGCTTCCATCACTATGCCAAAGCCCCTTTTATCTCTGGCCTAAGCATCAACTATGTAAAATAATTAGAACATTGACAAAGGTGGAGTCTATTTTTGTTTTTGTTTTTGTTTTTGTTTTTTTGTTTTTTAATAGGTAATCGAGAACAAAGATGAAGTTTACATTTAAGAGTGTAGATGATAATTTTGTATGGGCTTTCGCTGGCATTTCTGGGCCGAATCTGGATATGTAACGCTCCAATGGAAAACCCAAACCACATGGCCTATACTTCAAAAGGACTAATCAATTATACAATTAGAGCCCCATTGGAATCTTATAAAAAGCAAGAACTTTTCATTCCCAAGCAATATGGGATCTCATACACCACCTACCTTCAATCTTATCATATAGTGGTATCATAACCTGGCTCTGATACCATTTGTAATACCCCAATGGAAGGCTCAAACCACATGACCTATACTCCAAAAGGACTAGTCAATGATACAATTGGAGCCCCATTGGAACCTTAAAAAGAGCAAGAACTTCTCCATCCCAAGTAATGTGGGATCTCATACACCACTTACCTTCAATCTTATCATATGGGGGTATCACAGGATAGCAGTAGAAGATTATTGTGGGAAGAACTTGCCGGAGTACATAGCTGGTGGAATATACCATGGTGCATAGGTGGTGATTTTAACGTTATATAGTTCCCAAGTGAACGTTCAGGAGACATCAGGTTGCGACCAACAATGACAAAATACTCGAAGTGTATTTTTAACTTGGGTTTGGTGGATATCCCTCTCATGGGAGGTGCTTATAAATGGTCCAATAATCTTATTTCAAAGGGCCTTGTAGTTGGAGAGGCCCTTTGAGGAGATGGAGGTTCACAGCATTGTAAGAAGTATGGTTAAAGATAATGCACCTGGCCCAAATGGTTTTTCCATAGGATTTTTTCAAACATGTTGGGATGTGGTGAGGGAAGATTCAATGAGTGTTCCATGAATTCTTTTCGGTTGGGAAGTTTGAGAAAAGCCTTGACACCACATTTATTGCACTTATTCCCAAGAAGATTGGGGCATTGGAGGTGAAAGATTACTTGCTTATATCGAAAGTGCTCGCAAATCACCTAGTGGAGGCCTTGGGGAGGATCATTACAAAACCCCAAAATGCATTTGTGAAGGGTAGACAAATTCTGGAGTCAATTCTCATTGCCAATGAATGTCTAAACAGTAGACTAAAATCTGGACAGTCGGGGATCCTATGCAAATTAGATATGGAGAAGGCATATGATCATGTTAATTGGGAGTTCCTACTCTATTTGTTTGGGAGGCATGGGTTTGAGGAGAAACAGTGCTCGTGGATTAAATGGTGTATCTCAACAGCTAAGTTTTCAGTCTTGGTGAATGGCAACCCAAATGGTTTCTTTCGCACCTCCAAAGGTCTAAGACAAGGAGATCCTTTGTCCCCACTCCTATTTGTCAATGTTATGGAGAAACTTGGCATAATGATTTTCACCTTGGTGAACAGTGGATTTATTGATGGCTTCTCAATTGGTAATCCTACTAGGGGCTCTATTAATATATCTCACTTATTGTTTGCAGATGATACACTGATCTTTTGTAAGACAAAATAAAACCAAATTCAAGCATTGAAGGCATTATTACTTTGTTTTGAAGCGGCATCAGGGTTGAAAGTGAATTTTGATAAATCAGAGTTGATGCCAGTGGATAATGTTCGCAATATCCAACAGTTGGCTAATACTCTTGGATGTAAGGTTTCCCCTCTTCCCATGAATTACCTTGGTTTTTCCTTGGGGGGTAGCCGCAAGGTCTATATTTATTTGGGATACAGTGATTGAAAAGATTGAACGCAGATTGGTAGGTTGGAAAAGATTGTATCTTTCGAAAGGTGGCAAGATCACTATAATCAAAAGTACTCTTTCTAATTTGCCAACGTACTTTTTATCTATATTCCCAATCCCAGCAAATGTGGCAAACCGCATCGAGAAATTTTATTGTGATGTGGAGTGAGTTAAGAGACGAATTCAAGTTTCATCTAGTCAAGTGGGATAAGGTATGCTCTTCAATCTCCTCCAGTGGGTTGAGTATTAGAAAATTGAAGATTTTCAATCAAACCTTAATTGGGAAGTGGATGTGGAGATACTACATTTAGACCCCGTTTAGTTACACAGATGAGATGAGATGTTTTGAATAGTAATGAATAAAATATTGTTATAATATAATTTTTTAATATTAGTTTTGTATTGGAATTTGAAAAAGTTAAATTGTTTATTATATTTTGTATGTGGATTTGAAAAGGTTGTAATGATGAGATGAGATGAGGTAAGATAAGATTTTTAGTTTTGGTTAACCAATTCGGGCTTTAACCCCTAGGGGTTAGCCCAAGTGATAAAAGCCTTGGTCTTGGGGTATCACTCCCTTCAAGGTCCAAGATTAAACACCTCATAGGTGCAAACAATCCCTTGAGACTACACCCCCTAGTGAAAAACCAGAGATTTAACCAGTTTCGTGTAGGGAAACTTCCAAGGGTGCAATGAACGAGACCGGGATTTACTCTGCAAGGGTGGATCCCAAGGGCCCTGCCTTGGAGAGGTTCCCCGATATATAAAAAAATAAAAAATTAAAAAAAAAAATAAAAAAATTCCTAATCTTGGGCCGCCATGGTGAAATTCACATTCCATCGGACTAGGTCCCAAAGAACTCCATACAATCAGCCACTGATGCATCTTTCTCACATGCAATTCTAAAAACTGAAGGGAAAGAATCCTTTAGAGTGTGATCTCCACACCACCGATCAATCCAAAATTTTATTCTAGACCCATTACCCAACACCAGCTGAGTGTGCCTAGCAAAAATCCCCCACCCTCCTCTAATGTGTTTCCAAATTCCTACTCCATAAGCCCCGTGAACTTCTCTAGTGCACAACCCCCCCCCCCCCCAAAAAAAACCCAAAAAAGAAAAACATAACTCCATATTTAAGTTCAATCTCCGACTTCCATTAGGTTTCTGGTTCATGTTGTATCTCCACATCCACTTCCCAAGTAAGGTTCAATTGAAACTCTTCAAATTTATAACACCCAACCCACTGGGGCCCGGGGGAGATTGGAGAGCATACCTCATCTGATGGAACGTGAATTTCACCAGGGCGGCCCAAGATTGGGAAGTTGGCAACATTGAGGAGTTTGTTGGTCTTCTATACATCATGATACTGAGAACAGAAGGCCCTGACACGATGTGGTGGATACCCATCAGTAAAGGAATATTCTTGGTCCGTTCTTTTTATAAGACTCTCACATAACCACAAAACACTGAGTTCCCATGGAGAAGGATTTGGTGAAATAAGGCGCGCCTCCCAAAGCGGCATTTTTTGTATGGGCAGCAACATTGGGTAAGATCTTGACATTGGACAACATACGGAAACAAAGGGTGATCATAGTAGAGTGGTGTCGCATGTGTAGGAAAAGTGGTGAAATTGTGGATCACTTGCTGTTGCATTGTGAGGTCGCTAGAATGTTATGGAATGACGTGTTCAGCAGGTTAGATCTTGCTTGGGTGATGCCAGCCACATTGATTGAGCTCATGGCCAATTGGACCAATCTATGAGGTCTCCCACAAATCTCAGCAGTGTGAAAAATTGTTCCAATATGTATTCTGTGTTGCCTATGGAAGGAGCGAAATGACCGGACGGTTGAAGACAATGAGCGTTCATTAGAAGAACTTAGATTATTTTTCTCAGCACTCTTTTCCTATGGGCCACAGCTGTAGATTTTCGTGGCCTCAATTTTCATGAATTTCTACTTTCTATTTCCTCTTCCTAAATAGGTGTTACCTTTTGTATACTATCTTGTGTACTTGGACTATGCCTATTCATATCAATATAATTGTTTACTCATCAAAAAAACAAAAAAAGATGAAGTTTGTTAGGACACAAGTTAAATGCATTTCTTCTAATAAAAGCACTTTATTTCAGGATGCTTATGATTATAATGTCATTAGCTGAGCGCAAAGCCTTGTAAATGGAAAAACAAATTCAGTTTAGAAGGACTGAGATTACCTTTGACAAAAGAGAGTACATTGAGGATGCCATTGCCTGCATCACATCAACTGCCGAACCCAAGGCATCCTTTAAGTTATGAATATCAGCCTGATAAGATAGAGCAAGATTCATTCACAACCTCAAAAATACCAATTTCTGAGCTTTTGATGAGCCAATTTGGCCCCCCTAAGATTAGATTCGTGTCTACAAAAATTAAGACAAATGGTTAAGGTACATACTACTGCTTTTCCAATAACCGGAAGACGGAGAGTACTGGCCCTCAAAGCTTCATTTGCTCCTTGCAAAGAACTAGAGTGGTCTCTATCTAAAAGGGACCACTCTTCCAAGTCGTTCAACTATATTCACCAAGCATAACAAACTTCATTCAGGATGTAGAAATAATATAATAAACAAATAGCAGCAATCAAACCAATGTTACTTTTGGCCGTGTGCAACATTCAAGAAAGAGTACATCCTAAAAGCAACATACCCAAGATAAAATAATACAATCAAAAAAAGTTGCCAACCAATTTTAAAGCAAACTAATTTCATGGTTGATGTGTTTTGATAAAAGTATAAGATACCTGCCCCGCGCCCCCCGGGGGGGGGGGGGGGGAGAGGGAGAGAGAGAGAGAGAGAGAGGAGAGCAGGAATCCATGTCCATAAAATTACAAAAAGTAGAGGAACCAAACCTGAAAAAAATGCAGGCTAGTTGGAGTCACTAGCGCACCAAGGGAACCCTCATCTGGGATCCGTGTGGGGCACTTTTTTACCATCGAAGTCAATTTTTTACGGAGCAAGAAATCTTAACAGAGATAATTGCCAAACCAATAAACAAATAAGGCTATATCATGCTCTACACAAGATGTATTTGAGACCTCAAGATTTTCTAAACAGCCCATTTAACGACATTGAGGAATTCCTTTTAAAAATTATCTAAGCTAGGCCTTTTGATTTCCTCTGTTTTTTTTTTCTTAATTATGTAAAACCAAGATATGCATCACCCAAGTACACCGAGATGTGCACACTACCATGTTGTAGAACTCAGCCAAGTTGAGGAGAAAAAGCATTAGAGTTGAGCGTAATGAAATTCATGATAATCGTAACTAAAAGAAAATGCAGATTGCAGAAAATTCAAAAGATAACTCAAAACAAATCAGCAAGGTTCCAATAGTCAGCTTTCCTTTTATTGCTCCAATATAAGAAGAAAGAGGAACTTCCATGGGGAACACTCTTAAAAGAGATTTTTTTTTTTTTTTTTTAAGTACTGTTGAAAGAGAAATGCATCACTGGGAAACGAAGACATCCTTCGAGAGAGAGAGAATGAAGGCTCTTAAAATGGAAAATTAACACAAGCAAAGCAAAGCAGATAGCCCATTTCTCTTTCCATACTGAAACTCAGTTCAATATCTGTTTTTTTTTTTTCCTGTAGATAATATTTTAGCTGCAGCTCGTAAGAGCTAAATAAAAAGAAAAAACCACAAATTCTTCTACTGCCGTGATAGTGTCCAAAACATTTGATACAAGTGTTCATGACGAAGGGAAAAATAGTGCACCAAAATGTTTCTACATTACATGAATGTGGATGATCGATTAATTTTCTTAACATTTGTATAAGAGGACAGATGGATGGCTTTTCAAGTCTGTCCCATATTATTTCGAACACTGGATACTTACAAGCTAAGTATGTTTAAAACATAGAACTAGTTGCAACATAGTAGATCCCTGAATCTTACTTGTTCCCTGAGGATGGAAGCTAGCTTCAGTTTTTGCTTCATCAATAGTAACTTGATTCTTTTAAGTGTGACAGTGTGCCGCAGTTCTGAAATTGTCACCCATGCATTCCACAGATTTTTCTGATGCAAAGAAAAACATTCAGATAAGACCAGTGGACTAAATCTTGCCACAATAAACCTGAAAGGTGTAGCAACTAACTGATTTCATTACATCTTATGCGGCCAGAGATGCCACCGTGGATAAGGTTAGGCATTAGCTTTTCTGGGCTTATCTAGAAAACATTTCTAAACTCACGTTCCATGGGTTCAGTCACAGAGAAGCTGACCAAGCTCAAGATTTTCATAGAAGCTAAATTAAACGGCCTTAATTGATTGATGCAATGAGTAAGTGAGAAATCTGCAATTTGTGAGGAAAGATTGCGACTTAACTGAGAGATAATCAAGATAAACAACTAAAGTAGGAAAAATGATTATTTGAGGATAAAACAGAAAACACATAAAAACCATTTCAATAAAGAACACTCAACAAATTGCAAAAATACGTCTTCATAATATATGAGATACTTTAAACATCTCTGATTAATGTAATTTTTGTTTTGGAAATAATACAATATACAGCACAATAAGTCAATAACCCTACCTCAGCATTCAGTTTCTGCACCATGAAAGTAGCATCAGCCCTTGCATTCACAAGCCGCCATTGCAAGTAACGGTTATACAGAAGCCTCAACAAATGTGCATCAACAATACGATCTTCCCCCATTTTCCCTCTCCGAATGTCAACAGAGAAACTAAGAATCGAAGGTGAACTACTTGAATTACTACTCAATGACCCCGTAAGAGAATTCCTGACCCGAGAAGGACTAGGAAACCCCCTTGAAGGGGACGAAACTGAAGATGTCCAAAGCTTACTCGGTGATGCAGGCCGTGTAGCTCCTCTAGTAGGTGAAGCCATTGTTCGTGGAGACAACAATGGACCATCGCTAACGAACTTTTTCGAAGGAACAAACTTTGCTGGGACGGACATTCTTGACCCAGGGCTCGTTGACAATGGCGACCCAGGATCTTGCAGGCGCCTCAACCGACTATTTGTCTCCTGCCAAAACCTTGCGGAAACAGCAATCCCTCGGGGCCCCCCACCTCTTGCCTTGGCAACAGTCCCACCACAATCTTGCACTCCTGAAGTGCTACCAGAGGACACACTATCAGTATCAGATGCAGTGAGATCAGAAGGCACAGAAGTTTCATTTACTGAATTGGCATCCGGGTTTTTACGAACATCTTTCAATAACTCAGCTGAATTGCCCAAATCTAAGCTCAACCTCCCATCAAACGAGGCCCTCCGACTCCAATCAGTCACCATTGAATTCTGCAATGCCCGAATAACCTTCCCAGATCCCATTCCAACTATCTTCTTATCTATAAAACCACCATTTCCACAATCCAAACTCCTCGACAAAAACGGATTATTCAAACCCGAGATAGTCGTATTCGCTTGTCGGGTCCTACCGGGCCACCGATGCTGGTCCATTGGCTTCGAATTCTCTACTTGATCTCCTCCTCTAACGGGGGTCCCCTTCCGCCGCTCCGGTGTACCCTTCCTCGCATTGCTCAAGCTCGGAGCTTGCGCCTTCGTCTTGCTAATTGGAAGTGAAAACGCCTCGCCCTGAAACGACACCGATAAACTCCGAGTAGATGTGACCAAAAGCTTAGTAGCCGCAGATACTTCAGCGCCATTGGCGTGTTTCAATTCGGGGATCGGCGTCATGGACCGAGACGTAATGGGTCGCCTCCGGTCCACCGACTGGGACCGTTTTGTAGCCGTGGAAGAGGACAATGAGGTCGATAAAGGGGTGGAATTGGACGAGCGAGAGAGCAAAGGAGACGGGAATCGTCTAGAAGTTGAAGAAGACGAAGAAGTGGCCGTGGTTGTTGTTGTTGTTGTTGTGGAAGTGGAAGTGGAAGTAGAAGTGGAAGTTGAAGTAGATGTAGAAGGTGAGGGAGACATGTACCTGGAAGAGACTTGTCTGCCTCTGGGTCTTCTAGGATGATTTCCAAGACCATTTTTGTGGTCATTGTCTTTCTCCAACGGTAGCCGAGGGGGTCTTTGCAGATGGGTTTGCTGGTCTTCTTCTTGTTGGGAAATGGTTTTGGGGTTAGTGGAAGCAGCTGCTTCAGAAATGGCTGCCACCATTATAGGGCTATTTTGTAAAGTTTTTTTCCACTCACTCTCACCCCAAATCTCTTACATTTTCTCAGTAAGAAAGGGTTTCGATTTCAATCCCCCCAAACCCCACTGTTTCTCATGGCCAAGACCGAACCCACAAACAGAGATCAGGGATTTTTGGAATAAACTAAAACGGAGAAATGGGTTTGTCTAAACCGGAGACCAAAGGAAGACGAAGAAGAAGAAGCAACGACCGGAAGTCTGTTATATCTTCTTCTTTCTGGATTGAGAGAGGGAGAGAGTAGCTGAGGTTTGAGATTTGGGAGAGGTCGCAGGCGTGCTTTTGGGTTTGCATTTGGGTTTTAGTGAATCTTTGGAGGCACGTTACGATAAACTAATTGAAGTTGGTTTTTGCTTTAAACTAATATAAGTGCAGTATTTATTCTTCCTCAGCTAAATTCCTCTCGAGGAATTTGTATGGAAAGTAGACTTTGTTTTATTTTATTTTTATGAATTTTTTATTTTTATTTTCTGACTAAAATATTTCTTATATTTCTCAATGACCGTAAGGGATCGTTGTATCGATGCAAAACATTGATTTTGTACTTTTAAGCAGAATTATGTTGATTTTCCTTTTCGTGTGAGTTTCTATTAAAGTTGCGGACTGTGGGATCCAAATTCTCAGTAATTCATTGTCTGATTTATAGAAAATTTCAAAATCTTAAAATATTCCTCAAAGTTCATACCTAGCCGACATTGGGAGAGACATGAACTCCAATATTTATTATTATTATTATCATCATGAGTCATGTTACACTCACGGAGGGTGAGGGTCAAGGATAGGTTCCTATACTGCCATTTGATATTTTTTTTTTTTTAGTTTTATTAAATACAAACAAAATTACGTACTAATCTGTATATTAATATCGATTCCTTCATATTCAAATTTTAAATTATTACTGTTTTCAATAAAATCTACTTTTTAACCAATCACATTAAATTGGTACACATATTAGTATGTAATTGTACTTACAACTAGATTTTTCCTTTTTTTATACCCTTACACATTTAAAAATAGAAAAAATTTAATTGTAAGCATAACTGCGCACTAATATGTACACCAATCTAATGTGATTGGTCAAAAAATAAATTTTATTAAAAATAGTGCTAATTTAAATTTTAAATATGAAGAACTTTTATTGAAAATAGTACTAATTTAAATTTTAAATATGAAGAAATAAGTATTGATACGTATATTAGTACGCGATTTTACTTGTACGTAACAAAATTTTTAAAAATATTAACAACTTCATTTATAAGCAATTTCTTAATCACTAAATAATAATAAAAATATCTGAACTCAATTGTGAGGACAAATAGCATTATTCTTATTACTAATCATACAACTATTTTGAGCAACAATAAATTTTGTAGAGCCCATTTTATATGCTTAGAGCATCTCAATCGGTTCCCTATATCATCCCCATCCCTAAATTTTGGAGAAAATTTTAGGGTTTTGCTCATTTTGCGTCTACATCCGGTTTCCCATTTTGCAGTTTTAGGGATTGGGTTGCTACAGTAACTCCTCAAATATGAGAATCTACTGTTTGTCCCCAAACCATTATTTTATATTGATAAATTGTTTGTAGTTAAGTTTATAAAAAGAGGTGAGAGAAAAATGTAATAAAGAAAGAATAAAGAAATGTTATTTTAATAGAATAGATAAAATATAGAGAATGTGATGTATGAGGTTTTTGAAAGATGAGTAAAATTTAGGAAAAAATTTTAAGAAATGTACTTTTTAGCTAAATTATAAGAAATTTTATGGGGAATGGGATGTGAATACTCTTATATCTCTCATATTTAAGGTTCTCAACTTTCATACACACTCAATTATGGTGGGCAGGCCAAACTAGGCCTCGTTTGGATTGGAAAGTCATTTCTTCTCATCTCATCTCATCATTACAACTTTCTTAAATTTTTATGTAAAATATAATAAAAAACTCAAATTTTCAATTCTCAATTCAATATTTTCAAATTTTAAAATAATAATAACAATATTTTATTTAACTGTTATCTTTCATTTAAAACTATCTCATTTCTGAATACAAACCGGATAAGTGATTTTATAAATATTTTATGATCTATTTTACAATCAATAAATACATTAATGCTATTTTATTTTTAAAAAAAAAATCAATTGTTTAAAATCACTTAGTTATGAAAATATTATGAGTTCACATTTTTCAAAATTAAAAATTCAGGAAAGGAGGAGTTTGTGGTCCGAGAAGGGTAGAGTCTCTATGGGTTACTCAAATTAGAGATGACCTGGTTATAAAGGGAATTCATGTCACATGCATTCGTAATAGCATATTTAATTAGGAAGGTAAAAGAGGAGAAAATGAGAGATAAGCATGATTTTGTGAATGCTTAAGACACAAAAATCATAAATTATTAATTTCCCTGATTTACCAATATTGGCCTTTTGAAATTTTATAATGTAATTTACGATCACATACTTTGTCATTTTCTTATTAGATAAATACACAGGCAGTGACTTCCATAAGAATTAGTTGATTGGGAGGGAAAGATGCCAAGAACTTCCTATTTGCTATAGGGTTGTGCAATCAATTCAGTTAAAAAACGAACCTCAACATCAGGAATAAAAGGTCCTCATTCATGTTGAAGAAAGTGTACATCTTTACATAAATTATAAAAATATATATCATAAAAATAAATCTACAAATTTAAATGATTTCATATGATATGTTAAATCTATTTTACATTAAAAATAATTTTTATTTACTCTCGATATTATGACGGGTAAAAAGTTTTATTTTTTTTATTAGTAAAAGTTAATGATCAGCCACTAAATACAGTTACTAGAATGTTAGAGAGAGAGAGAGAGAGATTTCATATCCCATTGGGAAAGAGATGAATGAGCTAACCTCCTTGAAAAGGGCTCTCAAGCAAAACAATGGTTGATGGGGCAAATGGAATTGCGACAACCTTAACCAAATTTGATTAAATTAAAACGACAACACTTGTTTTGATTATTAATTAAATAATTAGATTCATATATAAAAGATACCCCATCTCTTTCAGTCTCCGTCTATCTATCTATGCATCCCTTTGCTTTCAACGCAGTTTTACTCGGTGAAAACACTGCTCCAACTTTTCTCCTCTGTCTCGATCGACCTGCTCAAGTCACCAGCATTGGGTTCTCAGTCTGATCTCTATCTTGTACATTTTGCCTGGTCCACTAGCTTGGAATTTAGTTCATTCACAGACTTCTTGAAATTAAATCAATCCCACGAAATTTTCTGTCACATCCATAATTACCTAAATAAATAAATAACCCATATTGTGCGTTTACTCACATTATTCGAAAGTTTTATATATATATATATATATATATTTAAATCATCGACTCCATGTCAAATATGGTTGACTAGTTGTGGGTTAATTTGTTACATGACACAGCTTCTTGATCTGTATGTCGTGATCTAGACAAAACCAACGATGGAAGCAACGTACGATCGAAAACTTTGGACATCCCCATGCATGTAAGTTTTGTAATATTCAGGTGTAGTTTAGCATCTCCTAAGTTAATGACAAATTAAGAAAGAAATAGCCAAGAACGAACTAGCTAGCTAGGTATTGTAAATAAATACATTTGGAGTTATCCACAGTACCCTAAATACTGCACTTTTAATTATTAATTAGACCTACATCATACCGTTCATCACAAGGAGTACTCGATCTGAATTAATTAATAATTTCACAAGGAGTACTCGAATAAGTGATCAAGATTAATAAAAGGAGGCCCTCATAATCATCAGCATCCATGCATCATGTGTGAGAGATGATCAGATCTTGTTGTAACGCCAAATGTAGCCAATAAAAAACAAATGATTATATTACGTACTAACCGACAATATATCATGAACCAGTTAGAAATCCCACTCAAGTAGATCAACCACCTTCCAAACTCACCGATTATATTTTTTCCAACAAGAGCGGAGCAAGAAATTAATAAAAATAAATTAATTAAATAAGAATAATGTTTGGTTAATTAAGCTAGGGAGGGCTATACATTGTGAAATGGTGTTAGCTTTGGGATTTTCGAGGCTATGTGACTTAAGGTACACTCCATAAAATAATTGGATTAAAAGTAACACGTACACCCTGTACTTATAATTAGGTTACATGATTTGTTTAACAGGCAATGCTAGCTAGCTATTCATGATCAGTTTGCTTTGAACATGATTTTAAACCTAGATGATTAATGATTTTTGTCTGCACCGCCCTGTAGCTTTCTTATACGTTGCTTCATCTCCTTTCCACTTCATCCCCACATAAAAGAAAGAATGTCGTATGTATTTCTTTGCCTGGAAAATAAAACGTACCGTCTCTTTGGACTGCAAGTTCGTGCATGGTGTTCTGTAGGTTGGGGATTTTGTAGCTAGGTGTTAATTAAATTGTGGATTATATTATGTATTTTTAGTGTTGAGGAACAATCTCAAATTGTCTGTGGGCAAGGTCTTGAACATATTTATAAGGAATGAGCAATCATCTTTTGTTGAATCGGTTTTATGAGATGAGTTAGGCTCATGAATTTTTTCGGTATCAGAGACTATCACACGACAAATGAGGGCCTACACTACTTACCCCGTGATAAGGACCAACAAAAACACTAACCTACAAGTGAGGGAGGGCCTCGAGGAATAATTTCATATTGCCTGTAGAGAAATTTTTGTATGGGCATATTTATAAAGAATGAGTAACTTTCTATTATTAAACCTGTACTTTTATAAGATGAGTTAAACTTATGAATTTCTTCACTTAGAACCAAAGACCAACAAAAACACTAACCTACGAGTGAGGGAGGGTCTTGGGGAATAATTTCATATTGCTTGTAGACAAATTCTTGTATAGGCATATTTATAAAGAATGAGTAACTCTCTCTTATTGAACCTGTACTTTTATAAGATGAGTTAAACTTATGAATTTCTTCACTTAGAACCAAAGATTCAGAGATACCTTAAACAATTATTTTGAAAGAACTTTGGATAACTATACACATCCCCACTAATTCTCGACTATGAAATTTGTGATGCATGGCTGAATTAATATTGATATTAATTTGCCTGTCTTCGACTTTCTGAATTTCAAAATGGCCACGTTGAAGATGGAGAAAATTGCAACAACTGCCTCTAAATGATATTGAGCTGATCATAAAATAGTTGATGTAAACAAGGATGTATACATGGAGATCATGAGTGCATGCAAAGTTCAAATATATAGTTTTGGGTTCAAGTTTTTGGTATCAAACACTATCTAATTAATAAATCTTCGTTGTATACTCAATATATATAGGTAATAACAATATTATAATACGCTATACTTTTGTTATTAACAATATCTCGAGGATTAAGAATCGCATTTTCGCGGATGTATGTAATTTCCTATAAAAGAAAAAATGACGTGGCAATAATAAAGGAATATAATAAAGTGCTTAAAAAATAAGCAGAAATTTAGAGTCGAGGAGGTTGGTGAAATATATTATTTCGGGTACTTAATTCTATGGCTAGCTTGTGCTTTCGCTGTTTGGAGATCATGATTTTCTCCGTAAGTGAAGATATATATATGAATCAAGCTTATAATTTTCTAGGCTTACATCAGTAATTTGATTTGTTAGGCTGCATCATATCATCTGACACTGATGCCACGGCAGTCTGGGAATGTTGGTAATCTCAACACTTCAGTTTCAATTTCATGCATGCATGGACGTATATTGGTATTACAATGAGTGTTTCTGCATCAAACTTGTTAGAATATTCTCGAGAAACATAAACCCAGAAAAAAATAACCAAATTTTAGTTCTGCAGAATCATTTTTCCAACTACTCCATTCATGATAACCATGTAGTAGGTATCGTATTTATTTTATTTTTTACCAATTTGATCAGTTCTCTGCTTGAGTAGGAGAGGGACATTAGGGTAATGCTGGGCTAAAAGTGGCACGCACTTCGATATTTCGCATCTGGTCCAGGCAGAAAAAATAAAAGTAGACCGCTGAACGTAGACTTCAACTTAAAGATAAAATTTGTGTTAAAAATAAAATAAAATTTGTAGATAAAATTATTAAAAAGAACAAGCCCACGAATAAATCACTAAAATGGTCGAGTAAATGGTTTTCAAAATGATATTTACAATCGTGAATGTGTAAAATTTGTATAATTATTTTAAAAAATTAAATAAATATAAAATTTATATAAAAAAATTAATTTTTTAATAATAAATTTTATTTTTTTTCAAAACAATTGAATGGCGCTTACACACTCTATAACTATATATAACATTACTCTTTTTACAAACTTTCAATATGAGATTGGAAATGAATCATATTTATTTATTTTTTTAAAAATAATTACATAATACTTATTCACTCTTGATTGAAAGAATTATTATTTTTTATTTATAAAGTTGCTACAATATTACCTCTCTCGGTAGTATAAGGAAGCTCAGGCAGTCGTGTAGTAAATATCTGCTTGTGAATAAAACAGGGGAACCGAAAATGGGCCGTACATTTCAAGAAACACGCCCCTTTGCAATCCTTCCTCCCAACATTTCAAACCACCATCCCTGTTTCCCGAGCACTTACATCCCTTCTTGTCCTGAACTCATATTATACGAAAGGAACATTGAAACGCTAACAATTATTAGACCACCTTAAGACCCTTTCTTCTTTTATCTCTTTGCAGATTGTCCAACTTATACTGACGCTACAGTACTTGCATGGAAGAATATTTGAGAGTTAATGATAAATAACTAGTTTTTTTTTTTTTTTCTAAGCAAACAAATTTCATTAAAATAAAGGATGATACATGTTAGAAAGAGTGGAGTTCCCCAACAAAATACTCCAAAATAACAACTACAGTGTAAAAGTAGTGAGAAAAAGAAGAAAAAAACGGATCTTGAAAATAATTTCTTGATTTCTATCCAAACCCTACAAAGAAGAAACTGTTTTAAAAGACGTTTTAAAGGTAAGCCAACGCTAGAGGTAGTGCAAGTGGATGCATTGTAGTTGAAAGTCTTGAGATATTTGTTGGTGAGATCCTAGTCTCTTTCACAAGATCTTCGGTTAAGGAAACCAGTTAGGGAAAGCAATAATCCGGATTGACCGATATCAGAAGGACAAATATGCAGCGGCTGAATAGTCAACCCATACTTCTGATGTGACGCGTGAGGATCACACGCTAATAGAATGGAGGTGGAGTCAGGCCGATGTAAATTATCAGAAGGTGGGGAGTCTGCTGGTGTGGCGCGTGAAGACCACGCACAGAAACAAAGTTGCGTGTGAGGGCCACATGCTGATATTTTGAGCACGGTTTCGTGTCATTCTATTAGATCGATGAGAGGGGCATGTTATGATGGAACGCATGTCGACTGTTCATGGCCGAAGTGCTACAAATCTGAGAAAATCCAAACCGATAAAAAAACACTATCATAGAAGTATATTCACAAAAGACAGTGAAAAGTAAGAGGAAAATGAAATGAAATGAAAATGGAGATGGAAGGTGAAGCCAAACCTTCATTTCCCACGACGTCACTTAAAAGGATAGTTTCTCTTTCTAGAGAGAAGGCAAAGCTTCTTTATTTTGAAAGAGATGGATAGCCTATCTGGATCTAGTTGATAAATAAATATAGTTGATGAGCTAATAACTAATTAAAGTCTAAAGAGCTACCGTAAGCACACACAAATTGAGTTGATGAATGGTTTTTGGATTGGTTTTGGGTAACCAACGTATTATGCTCTCTTAGATTTGGTTTGTTTGGATAGTGAGTTGAAAGGAAACGAGATAAAATAAAAATTAAAAATTAAATAAAATCTTTCAAAATATAAGTTTTTAATATTATTTTTATTTTAAAATTTGTAAACATTAAATGATTTATTGTATTTTCTTTAAAAATTTAAAAAAAATATAATAATTAAATGAGATAAAATGATTTCATTAAACGAACCAGACCTTAATTTACTAAGACCTTATTTGTATAATTACAACTTCTCAAACAAGTATAATGAATAATTTAATTTTTTCAAATATAAAAATAAAAATTATATTAAAAAATTATTTTATTCTTAAAATATTTTATTCCACAAATACCTCCATATGATCGGAAAAAGATAAGCAATATATGAAATTTTACATTGTTTGAAAAAGAAAAAATTATTATTCTTTATAATGCTTCGATAGAATTTCAATTATATCATTGACTAATCTTTTTAAATTATAAATCATGTGATTTAAATTTTCCAATGAAGCGATAAAAATGGCATCAAATTCGTGCCCTACAAAAGATGGACACTACAAAGATGTCAAGAAGTTAAAGAAAGGTAAATTGTAAGGAAATATCTAGTTGCAAGAACAATTATGCACTAATCTGTGCACTAATTTAATGTGATTGATCCAAAAATAAATTTTATTAAAAACAGTATTAATTTTAATTTTAAGTATAAAAAAATCAGTATTGATATGCAGATTAGTACGCAATTTTACTTGTATGTAACAAAACTCAAATTGTAATACCCTATATGTTAAAAACAAAAATATATGATATATGAAATCCTACGTAACTTGAAAAAGAGAAATTATTGCTTTTTATAATGTTATAATAGGATTTCAATAAGAGGATTGCTATATAGAATCCACTGTAGCGGTACACTCACTGCACTCAGTACGTGGCTTTTCATTTTTTTTTTTTTTTAAAAACCAAAACGCAGCGTTTGAAATAGTTTTGAAATACAGTTTTATTTTCATCTGTATTCGAACTGAGCCCGCGTAGCAGCCTCCTTCCTCGACAGCAACCCGGGGATTTCTTCACCTACCCAGCCCCTTCCGGCGATAGCGTGTCTCTCGTCACCGCCTTTCTCTTACGTCCCTCCTCCGTCAGCCCAGCGCCGCCGCTCCCCAAGAACTCGTTGAACGGAGCAAACGAGCTAAACATCTCCCTCCCGAAACCCACCCTCCTTCCTCACCACGAACCCGTGTCTTTTTCCTCTTCCCAGCGCCACCTCGCGACGGCAACTCTCTGTTCAGCGCCACCTCTCAAGACTCCTACGTTTACCCAGCACCGCCACTCCCCGTGAGTTTGTTGAACGGACCAAATGAGCTAAGATTTTCCCAAGCCTGAAACAAGGCACTACCCGTTTTACCCATTCCCTCCCTTGACTTCGTAGGCAAAAATCTCCCCTCCAGTTCGAATTGCCTCGCACCACCCATCCCACGCAGGTCTCCATCCCCCCTGCCCCACACTACCCCTCCATCGCAGGTCTTCATCTCCGCAGGTCTTCATCTCCGACAACATCCATGACCGACCTGCTCGACCTCATCTCCAAAGTCGTCTCACACACCCTCCATCTCCGACCAGCCTCATTCAACAAAGATACAACATGTGAAAATAGTCAAACATGAAGTTACGAGTAACAACAACAATCGGCGCAAAGAGACCCTTTCCTTCATTGACGTTCTTCATCATCGGCGCAAAGAAATACTCCCGAGGGCTTGGGGACTCGTTGGTGGAGAGATGGGGCGGCTTGGAGCTCGATTGGTGGAGAGATAGGACCGACGGCTTCGGGAATCTCCTCGGAAGGGCTGAGGTCGTGGTGGGTCATGGTGGGGAGAGCTGAAGTCGTGCTTTGAGGGCTTTGAGATGGGAGGGCTTGGGGTTGGGGGGAGGGGAATGGGGTCGAGGGGAATTCTTGAATGAGGGGGCGCGAGTTTGAGAGGGACGAAATGGAGCAGAGTTTGAGAGGGACGAAATGGAGCAAACCGGTTTAAGCTTTGTTAGTGAACCCGGTCTACACGTAATGTGTGCAATGGATGTAGCGCAACAGTGGCTTCTGTGAAGATTTTCCCTTTCAATAATATCATTGACTTTTAAAGTATAGATAATGTGATTTAGTCCTTCCATTGGGCGTTCCATGATTTCTCCACACATGGCATCACAACTCTTGGACAGGGCCACCAACCAACAACCAAAAAGACCAAGCTCTCAGCAGAGGAAACAGAAAATAACAAAAAAAATAAAGCCCAAGACATGCATCCGCGCACAAGGCAGAGACCATAAGAACCCCAGGGATCAGACTAACACAATCTCTATCTCTGTTGGGTCTTAACTCATGACCAATGTTTATGAACCGTGAAAGGTGGTCAATTCCTAAACAGCTTTAGGCAATCAAGGAAGGCATATACCATTCAAAAAAACAAAAAAGGTAGACATATACCGGCACTACCATTCATGTAACGAAGAACTAACAGTCCTGATGCACATAAATGCCAATGAAAGATCCAAAACCTTTTTTCTAAAACAAGTAGAGGAGGTAGCCAGGTCTTATACTCAATTAGTAGTATTCCATTACTCAATAGAAAAATCTAACAGACGAGAGAACGTAAAACAATGGCAGCAAACAGAAAATGATAATTTGTAAACGATCTTCAAACATTTGAAGCAAAAACATTCATACGGGATTGAACTCAGGTTTAAACATAACATAGAACTAAAACTGAAAATCAAGAGGTTCTTCGAACTTAAAACCACAAATCATATCAAGCTTCAGCCAAAGCCTTTGCTCTTGTGGAAACAGACGGACGAAACCCTTCAGCGGTACTGCAAGGAAAAAACCGAATCCACCCAAAATCAGATCAGATTAGGAAACAATCAGAACCCAACATTCTGAGTAGGATAATAAACTCGTTAGAAAGATAATACCTTAATGAAGCCAATTTCCTTGGCGTTGCTACGGAAGCATTGCCTACAACACATGAGGCCGTACTTCCTGATCAACCCATGGGGATTCCCGCAAACCCGACTATCAAGCAAAGAAAAAGGCAACACGAAACTAAAGTCAGTACCTTCAAACTTTTTAAGCTAATCCCAGACCACGTACAAAATCACAACTAGAAGGCATGAGCCCTAAAAATCCAATCTACGGAAACTAATTCCTTTTCAATTAACATTTTTCATCGTAGCAAACGTCTTTTATCCATATTAGCTTCAAGAAAAGTTATCTTTCTGATCATACTAGAATACATATATATTCTGCCAGAGAAAAGAACCATCTTTTTCAAGCAATCTTAGCGAGTTATATGACTATTTTCGCAAGTATCAGAATAACAACCAACGGCACAAAACAAAACCGAACAGAAAAAACTACGAGAGAATAAAAACCCTTAATAACTCTCTGTAAATAATCAGAAGCCTGACAAGGATCGGAACAAGTTAAATTTATACTTCGAATCAATGATAATTTCTTAGGGACCAAACAGGTTGGAAGAGAAGAAGCAATATTCCGTACCAGGCGCGGGAGCCAGGGCCGTAGTTCTTGGGGTGAGAATTCCACACGTTGGAGTGCCCCATGATCTTGTTCTCTGTCTCAGCGAAAGGGGAAATTGGAGAGAGCTGCGGAAGCAAGAGGCTTTGAGAAAACCCTAGAGAACGCAGCAACACCAAATGTACGAGGAATGAAGGATATGTCGTATTTATAGAGAGTTGGAGTCAGAACCCTAGTCGGGTCTAACGTACTTCGCGGAATAAAAACGTACAAGCCCAACTCAAGCCAGCCCACTTAATTGAGCTCTAGCCCAAAAACCTTTTATTGAATTTAATTTATTAAATGGTTGAAAGGCGTTGTACGATATTATAATTTTATTTTTCTTTTCTTAAAAACATTTTTACGTAATTTTTTTAATACAAAAAATAAAAATAAAATACTAAAATATAAACAAACACAAACCCTTAAAAAGAGAAGTCTTATCAATACAAATGCACTTTATGCCCAAGAAACAAAAAACATATAAAACATAACAAAGAGCACTATTCAGTCACAATTTTTCGTAGGAAAAATCTATTTGTAAGTATAATTGTGTACTAATATGTGTACCAATCTAATGTAATTAGTCAAAAATTAGATTTTATTAAAAACAGTACTAATTTAAATTTAAATATAAAGAAATCAGTATTAATACATAGATTAGTACGTAACTTTACTTGTATATAGCAAAACTCTTTTCCATAACACCTCTTCTTTGGGTAGCGTAGCATTATTCTTTGGATGCTAGAACTCAATTTCATGAATTTGTTCTCTCAAAATTAGAATTAGAACAATTGCACTTTTTTTTTCAAACATTTTTTAAATAATTTTAAACATTAAAAAAAAAAAAATTCACTAATAGTCATTTTTTAATTATTAAAAAATAAAATACACAAGCAATTAAAATAAGGATGTAAAATCATGGGTCTTAATAATATCATCCTTAATTCTTTATAGTTTGCTATTTTTAGAGGTAACTTGTTTACCTCAAACAAAGCTGCCCACCCATCGAACTATGCGTTGCAAACTTGTAATTACTTGTGGAATCGTTGACGTCAATGTATAGGTGTCAACACCAAAAAAGTCTAAACCCAGGCACGAACTTGGGCCTGTCCGCGGACAACATCCGACGTGGAGAGAGACGCGTCGTTTTGGAGTAAATAAAACGATGCGTTTAGAAACTTGTGAAATGAGGTGTTCAACTTCTTCAAACGGTGCGTTTTACATTTATGCGATTTGATGTCTCTCACAGACACTCTCTCTATGCGACTTCATCCCTAAGCTTCTTACCAATCCCAAAGTCATAGAAAAAATAAATAGAAGAAAAAATTAATCCCCGTTTCGAAGAGTCCTTTGGTGCCTACGAAAAAAATTTCGATTTCTTTCTCAAATCAAGTTCGTTGTCACCTTCCCCATAATCAAGTTCATTGTTGCCTTCCCAACTGCAGTCTATCGTCCCCTTCCTCAACCCTAATCTCGTTCCCTTTATCAGCTGGAGTTGGCCCAACCCTACAAGAGATTCATCTTATTTATGTGAGTTTCAACTGATTTATGCCTACAAGAGACTCATACAGAAAGATTTGACGCCAAGGAAGAGAACGAAATTTGTTGAAATTTGCATTGCGTTTCATTTTTTGGAACTTCATTTCTTCCGTTGGAATAAAAAAGTTTCTTCTACTTTTGCAAGTTGAAGAGGGTGAAAATACTCGAGGGACCCTGTGGTGGGAGAACCATGGAATGAAAAAACTGCTTCTTCCGCTTTTTCTCCTCCGGCCTTTTCTTCATTATCTTCCTTTTTTATTGTTTTTTAATACGATAGCTGACGTGTTAGTGGAGTTCGCGAGCAGTCACATATTTGTGCCTGTCTCTAGCACTGCTCTGACCGAGTGAAAACTGGTTATGTTTATTACGCTGTAAGCAAGTGGTATGCAGCTGTTTTGTGAACTAGCACATGCTCCAGCATTACCAGCAGATGAATCATTGTTTGGCTCTCGCTTACTAACATATTATTGCCCATTTTGTTCTGTTATTTTGATTTTCTCGGCAAAGTATTACAAAGTTGTCTTGTTGATGCTCTGTTTACTTTTGACAAACACTGATCTGTCAGTCTAATGCTTTTCCTGTGATGCATATCTGGATGCTCACTGCGGCCTCTTCATTACTCTTATGAGACGGCCTACATGCTGAAATTGGCAAGGCCCTGCCGTTTCGGACGGTTTAATGTTGAAAGTCGTGTGATAATCTAGCTGAGGGTGGAGGTTCATCATCAGGCAGTTGAAGTTTCTCCAGGCTTTGAGGTTTGCCTTCTGGTGCAGAGGACGGGGTGTGGTATCAACTTTGAATACTCTAGAGATTCAGTTTACTAGTCTTATTATCTTAAACCCAGCACCAAATTGCGAACATATATTATGAGGCTTAAAATATTTGTTTCTTTATGGACCATCCTTCGGGGCCTGGGGCCTCTAGAATTACAACTCCTATTGTCTGCCATAATGGCATTCAATGCATGTCCCCAGGCCAAGGTAGGACACATAAATGCCATCCGAGCTGGCTGCATAACCATGTACCAGAGATGAATGCTCCTTCGAGAACATTATACACAAAAGGTGTCGTTACAGAGAGCGATCAAAGGAAAAGTGCAGACACTACAAATAATGCAACTCCAATGAAAAGCTGAAAACTAGAGTCTCTGAAACCTTGGGTTAGTGCTCGGGGAAGCTGAGAATTGTCTCGGACTCTCACTTGACGTTTGGTTTTTCCCGAATGGGAAAGTGAAGCACAAACAACATGAGGTTTGGATTCTCCGAGAATATAAATTGTTCACTAGTTGTCCTTATCTAGTTGGTCATCTTGGAAGATTGAGAGGGTATATAGTCGTGATTTGAGTGTTACTGAGACACGTTACCCGCACCTGCCAGCTATTGTGTTCTTGACCAATTTAATACCAAGTTATAACACATTTTGCAAATTGCAACCCAACCTGATCCACCATAGGTCCAAAAATGAAATCAATCTCTGTTCCTACCAACAACATTGCGATAAAAATTTAAAGGTCCATTTTGTTCGGACGAAGCATCGAAGCAACAAATTCATGGTCTTGCAAAATACCCTCAACTCCGGTGTCCGCCCAGGACAAATAATAGTACTTTGAAAGTGATGATTCCATCCATTTCTACGTCGATCGTGTAATAGAAACAAAGGGCAACACCCAAAGAAATGTCCAAAGTGTATTCCCACGACCTCACCCCAAGCCTTGTTAAGTAAGGCCAAACTCCGGCAACCCACTATAACTTGTATGCTCTCTGCAGCAGTTTGCTGCAGCTAGTCTCACCTACATCAGCGTGTTCTGTCCCGGAAGCATCACTCGTAGTTGGAAAATTCAAACCAGGTTTGAAGAAATCGATTAGGCTAGAAGGAGAACTCAAAGCCAAAAAAGACAAATCAATTGGCTAAAGAATCCAATTCAACCATTAATTTAACAAATAAACAAGCAAAGCAAGCCAAATATACCAAACCAAAACTGCAATTACGCAAAATTGAAAGTTAAGTTTCCAAATGCGTTTAAGGAGTTCAGGATATCCTCCTAGATTTCAAGAGAACACCAAGCCCAAATCCATTACAAACGAGGTATTTCTACCAATGTGAAAAAGCATCCAATAAAACAACAAAACCCATTCTTTTCTACCAATAACCATTTGACGCGCTTGGTTCAGTCAAGGTCCCCATTTTCACACGTCTTGCACGCTCAAACCTGCAAGCAAACAAGAAAGCAAAAATAGTGGAAACATCAGATCATCTTCAAAGCATTAAAGAACCAACCGACCAAGTACCCAAAGGATTGAAGAAAATAAAAACTAGATTGAAAACAATAAATCGACAAAATCAAATGGAGTCATGATTTGTGGATCCCGGCAAAAAAGTAATGCTTTTTTTTTTTTCATACTGACCGGGAGGGAGAGACTGCTTCAACTTGTTAGCCTTCTCGGAGTCGAACACGCAAAGCGTGTAAAGGTACTTGGAGCAACGAACTTTGAACTTGAAAACATCTTTGCTTTTCTTGATTTTCACAGAGCGTGCATCTTTCCTTCTAGCGGTGAGAAGGAAGTCTTTGATCTCGTGGATTTGCTTAGGCTGGGAATCGAAACGGAACAACAAGTAAAAACCTTAGCAAGAGCAAAGAAAAATACTAGAAGAGTTGAAAACTAAGGAACAACAGAAAACAAATGTCATCGAGAAACAATCGATAAGCAGAGATCCATACCATATTGCGACCGAGAGAGAGAGCGGGGACACTCAAAAACCTAGTAAAGACGGTGAGATATATAAACAGAAACGACCCGAGTGCTTTATAGTTTATTGGGTTGGGCTAACAGCTGGCCTCAGTTGTGATGGACTGTGTTGGGCTCAGGCCCGGTTAAATTTGGTCTCGTGTTCTGGTCCGTTTGTTGACACCTACGCTATTTTATTCAAGTAATTCAATTTATAATCATGAAGCGTGTAAATGTTACATAATTATTTAAAAATAAATAAAATTTATTATTAAAAGATTAATTTTTTTATATAAATTTTATATTTTTTTTATATTTTTCAAAATAATTACGTGACAGTTACACAATTTACGAGTATAAATATCTTTCTTTTTTTTAATTATATACCCAAATGAAAAATCAGTGATTTTTATTGGATAAATATTTTGAGACTCGTTGTGCCCGATCCTGCTTTGAACATATGTCATTACCATCCATCATTAATTCATTTTAATTTTACAAATATAAATTTATCAAATAGTTAATAGGTATTTAGCAGATCTATAGATTTATTAATGAAAGTGAAATAAGAAGGAAGTATTGCTTTTGGATTCTCCGAGAATATAAAATGAGGAAAAAATTCATTAATGGTAAGATTGAGGAAAAAAATTCATGGGTACATTTGTCATTTTACAACAAGTTGCACGCAATTCTTGACAAATGCGAGCGAGTATGATCCTGACCCTCCACCTATCCCCATGTGCCTTTGATAATGCGTGTAAATTGTAATAACATATAAGAAGTCAAAGGTTGATTTTTCTCTCAATGTGATGACAATGGATTCTCTTGCATTTGCTTGCAGAATCAATTCCCTTGTCTGAGTATTCCGTATTCTCTGCATCATTGTATACCTTCGAAGTTTCCGAGGAGTAGGATGAGAGAGAGAGAGAGAGAGAGAGCAACAACGCGAGTCCTTGAGTTGAAGATAGGAAACCTCTCTCTATGAAGTCGAAGCTATACCATATTCTTGTGTAATCCTTCAAGACAGGTAGTTTCTGAATACTAAATCCAATCTCCTGCTTCATATTTGATCAGTTTAGAATTATGGGGATAAAGGGATTAGCTTCATCTCCCAAGCAAGATCCGATATTTAAGCATAACTCGATTGACTGAATAAACTTTGGTGGTTCAAAGTTTGGATTTTTCTCTCTATCGCTCTCTTCCCCGTCTGTGGATGGGTGAAGAGGGAATGGTAAGTGACGCCAAGAACACTGCAGTGAAACCAAATCCAAAACTAACGGTGCTGCCTCTTATAGCTCTAATCTTTTATGAGGTTTCCGGAGGTCCTTTTGGAGTAGAGGATTCAGTCAGGGCTGGAGGAGGCCCTCTTCTTTCTTTGCTTGGTTTCTTGATATTCCCTTTGGTCTGGAGCATTCCTGAAGCTTTAGTGACGGCTGAGCTTGCCACGAGCTTCCCTGAAAATGGCGGATACGTTATTTGGATATCTTCAGCTTTTGGGCCTTTCTGGGGATTCCAGGAAGGATTCTGGAAATGGTTCAGTGGCGTTATGGACAATGCCCTTTACCCGGTTCTGTTCCTCGATTACTTGAAGCATTCTTTTCCAATCTTCAACCGGTTGGTTGCACGAATTCCAGCTCTATTAGGAATTACCGTTTCATTGACTTATTTGAATTATCGAGGCCTGCACATTGTTGGGTTTTCGGCAGTTACCCTTGCAGCTTTCTCACTTTTCCCATTTCTAGTGATGGGTATGCTTTCAATTCCCCGAATAAGGCCTAAGCAGTGGCTTGTTGTGGATTTTAAGAAGGTGGATTGGAGGGGATATTTCAATAGTATGTTTTGGAATTTGAATTATTGGGATAAGGCAAGTACTCTTGCGGGTGAGGTTGAAAATCCGAGCAAGACATTTCCAAAGGCACTTTTTGGGGCTGTGGTTTTGGTGGTCTTATCATATTTGATTCCACTACTTGCTGGAACAGGTGCCACAAAGTCTGCACCTAGTGAGTGGAGTGATGGTTATTTTGCGGAAGTGGGGATGTTGATAGGTGGCTATTGGCTCAAGTGGTGGATCCAAGCAGCTGCTGCAATGTCCAACATGGGGTTGTTTGAAGCAGAAATGAGTAGCGATGCCTTTCAACTCCTTGGGATGAGCGAGATGGGCATGCTTCCAGCTATATTTGCTTCAAGGTCAGTCCTTCTGCCTGTACGTTCCTTACCCGTTGCTTTCTTTGATACAGTTTCCAGTTTCATTATTTTTACTTAAGTTTACGATTTTAAATCAGCTTCAGGGAAATGACCTCCCATTACTGATTTAATTAGCTTCGAAGGAATAAACTAAAACTATGGTGCTTATCTCCCGTTCTTTCCAAGAGATTCATTCTATTTCAGTATTTAGAATGGACCTTATTCTTCGCTAGATGTACTGACAATCATATGATGCATGCTTCCTTTTAGCATAATCTAAACCCCGGAATTAAATTGATGAGAAGATACCAGTATTTATAGTAGTATCCTTCACATGATCTTAAGTTGGAAGTTTTTTGCTTCCAATGTCCAAAAGTAGTTGACTGTTTCATAAATTTCGCTGATATTTGGATTTCGCAAATACTGTAATTAGCTATTATCTAAGAAGTGGCTTTAAAATTCCTTGTAGGTCGAAGTATGGGACACCCACAATTAGCATTTTGTGCTCTGCTACTGGAGTTATCTTCCTGTCGTGGATGAGTTTTCAGGAAATCTTGGAATTTCTTAATTTCTTGTATGCTATAGGAATGCTTCTTGAGTTTGCTGCTTTTATAAAATTGAGAATTAAGAAGCCAGATCTTCACAGACCTTATAAAGTTCCTTTGCAAACATTCGGGGTGATGATGCTTTGCTTGCCTCCAGCATTAATGCTTGTTCTTGTTATGTGCTTGGCTTCAGCAAAAACATTCTTGGTCAGTGGTGTGGTGATGATCACAGGGTTTTTACTGTATCCTGCTTTAGTTCATGCAAAGGATAGGAAATGGACTCGATGTGATGCAGAACAACCTCAATCGCCTCCCAATAACTCTGTCGAGGGCCATTCGGGTGTGTCCCAACTGCGTGAACAAGAACAGGATGAGACATCGATTGGTCTTCTTTCGAACCTGACATCTATTGAGAGAAAAGAAGAATCCTCTGAAATCTTGCTGGGAGAAGACTTGAAATCGGATTAGAAGGAGAGGTCCTTGGTGTTACTTTGTGCTGAAGCGATATGTAACTTACATATTATAGAAGCATGTATTGCTATTGTTCCCAGCATTCAACAATTGTAGCAGTAACGCAAAATGTACTTCAAGTTTTTTTAAAAGGGCTCAAACAGCAGCACAGGTAGTTATGCACTTAGAAGAATCTGAATGAAATACACGCTTGTGTAGAAAATTATAAGCTTGGGATTCTGCAAGGTAATTGGTCCCCTCCATTGAGCAGGGTGGGTCATTCTAAAGGCAATTTTAGGAAGTATTGATCCAGAATGACTTTGTTGGCAATGTGGAACAGATATTGCCACTTAGCCTAATAATCGTAATTGATGATCAAATGATGTATCTCAAGACAAATTATGAGTGGAGTTTCTTAGTACCTTTTCCCCAATGATTTTTGGTTTCTCCTTCTATCAAAAACCAAGCTTGACACTGAACGTTTGCCTCTGTAATTTTTAAAATCTACACTCGATCAAAAACTCTTAAACAAAAAATCATATTATATTAGGAAAATGATACACATATAACGCTTTTCATAATCTTTTATACGATCATGTTTTAAATTATGAATATTTTTATAAAAAAAACTTATAAAAGTAATATCGTTCAACAGAAATACACTCAATTAAAAACACGATCAAATAAAAGTTTGAAAAATAACTGTAACGTATCATAATATCATCAAGCATTCGCGTGATAATTAGCCTTTTATATGATCATTCCCAACAAGAGGACAAGCGGAAACAATCTGAGTTTCAAACAGAAATCATTCCCAACAAGCTCACTTGTACTTTTGCTTGAGCTTTTGCTTGAGCTTGGACTTGGAATCAATGTTTTGAATACCGTACCGGATGGCGTACCGGTCAAGGCACTGGAATGAAATATTTCGGTATCGGTACCGTTTCGTGTACCGTTTCGGGATAGTCGATATATGAATAAATTATATATATAAATATATATATATAAATTATATTTCAAAATAATAGTCTATATATAAAGAAATTATACATGAATACATATATATATAAATTATAAATAGTCTGGTCTGAATTAGGAATCAAAAAATGAGTTTAAAATTTGAAGAAATGAAAAAAAAAAAAAAAAACTGAAGGCCGAAATATCGGCCGGTACAGGCCGAAATATAGGCCGAAACGGCCGGTACGAAACATATACCATATCCGTACCGGACCAGTGACCGGTACGAAAAATACCGGCCGTACCGCCGGTACGGTACGGTATTTAAAACGTTGCTTGGAATAAAGTTGATCGAGTAATGTTAGATATAATCATAAGTTGTATAAGCACTGCACATTATTTTTTAAAAAGAATGAGATCTGCCATTAAAAACATAATTTTTTTATGTGAATTTTATATTTACTCACATTTTAAAAAAAGTACGCAATGTTTGTGCACTCTATAATTACAAATATCATTTCTTATTTTTTAATTCAATATTTCATATCTCATTTCTCAAAACTTAATAAATTATCTTAATTCAGATCATTACTATTCACATAATTATAGTGCAAATATCCAAACTAGCCACAATCCTTAACTTTAAAAAAAGCTCAAATAAGAACTTTGAACATCAAATACCATCTAAAGCTCAAGAAAGCACGCGTGTGTTGATACGAAGGTTCGGTTTAATAGATAAAAATTTTTATTTTAATCTTAAATTTACCATCTCATCGTTACAATTTTTTTAAATTTCTATACAAAATATTATAAATAATTTAATTTTTTTAAATTTTAAAATAATAATAATATTAAAATAATATTTTATCTTAAAATTCAAAATTATCGTCTCAATTATTTACCATCAAACCGAACCGAACAGTATATGGAATCTCGAAATGGCAAATAAGCCCCTTACATCTTTCCTTGTTCGTCCTTCCTCTGCTTACAAACATCATAAATATACAGACAAAAACTCGATCGCCCAAAAGAAAACTAATGCCCATTGGAGAAAAAAAAAAACAAATTCGACGGGACCATAGCCAATCCAACCGCGACCTCGACCCAATTCAGGTGCGTATCTCACTCTTTCTTCCCTTTTCATATTTTTTGATTGAAGTATTTCACTCTATCTTATTTCATTTCTCAATTCGCTTTTTGGGCTTTCAATTCTCATTGTAATCTCCAATGTGTTTATTTTACTTATGAAAAGAACTGCTACATATATAACAATTTGTTCGATTCCCGCCTCGGTTTCTTTGATTCTCTGACACTTGAATTACGTAATAATTAGATTGTGGGGTAATTTTTTCAATCAAAGATCAGTTTGTGGATTTTAAGCTTGTTTCAAGCCACAAAATGTTGGGAATTGACCTTACTCTTTTTTCTTCGTTCTTTATAATTTTTTGAATAATTATGCGTTGCAACCGTTTACTGACGCGGTATTGTTCAATATGCAGATGGGAACATGGTTGGGGAATTAGGGTTGTGGGTTTGAATTAAAGATAATGTGATTTTTCGTCTGAAGATTTGTGTTCTGGAACTGAGGAATTTGGATGTGAAGGATGTTGCCCGATCAGGACAATTCTCGAATTGATACTTTAGAGCTTAAAGCTCTGATTTTTAGAAAGATTGGGCGTGAAAGAGCTGAGAAATACTTTGATCAGCTTAGAAGATTATTCACTTCCAAGATTAGCAAAGGTCAGTTTGATAAGTTCTGCTTTCGGATTATTGGGAGGGAAAATGTCCCTCTTCACAACAGTCTTATAAAAGCTATTATCAAGAATGCTTGCCTAGCTAAAGTTCCACCTTCACAAGGTATTAGGAAAATAGGAAGTAACCTTAGTGTTAAAATCCCAAATGGATATCAGAGAAATTGTCTTCAATCAATCTATGGGGATGCCTTTCCCCCTTCTCCTCGCAAGGGCAGGTCTCCAATTAATAGGGATCGCAAGTTTCGGGATCGCCCAAGTCCTCTTGGCCCACATGTGAAACCCCAAAGTGTTGCACTTGATGAATTGGTTTGTAAGGCACAAGAACAGCAAAGTGCAACAGAATTGGTTTCTCTCGATAGCAGACCTCCAGTTGAAGTTGCATCTGTTGAAGATGGAGAGGAGGTTGAACAAGTGGCAGGAAGCCCAGGTGTTCAGAGTAGAAGCCCTGTAACAGCTCCATTTGGTATATCGTTGAATTTTGCTGGAGCTCGTAAGTCTCTGTCTAATATATCTGTATCCAATGATTATCACCCAGAGAGCTGTCAGAACAGTAGGGAGCTACCTGATACGAGATCATTAAGAAGCCGTTTGCAACGGAAGTTGGACATGGAGGGAATGAGTGTCTCAGTGGACTGTGTTAACCTATTGAATAATGCATTGGATGCATATCTAAAGAGATTGCTTGAGCCATGCATGAGTTTAGCTGGGTCAAGGTGTGGAAGTGATAGCTCTAGACAACTAAACAACCAATTCCTACCTGGTTATAGTGGTATGATACCTGGTAGATTCGTGCAAAGAGCTGCAAGAACTAGTTGCATTTCCATGTCTGATTTTCAGGTTTCTATGGAATTGGATCCCCAAATACTTGGAGAAGATTGGGCAATACAGCTTGAGAAGATTTGCTTGCGTGCTTCTGAAGAATGAAGAAAGCCGCACATGGATTAGAAATTCAGCTGTGGGTGAGATAATAGACATGAGCTCATGTCCACGCTTCTTTTAAAAATTCAGTATTTTGAATTGATTATTGTCTGATATGATTTTGGTCTCACCTGTTACGGAATTCTACTGCACTGTCAAAGGAAATAAGTGGATTTTATGGGAAGTTTTGGATCAAATTGATTAGGTGACATTTAGATGTAGGCATTGAGGATGGTTGGGGAGAGGGAGTTGTTTATACAGTAACATGTAGACTTTTAGATACATTAAGGGCCTCAGCGTTTGATTCGTGTAAACCCCACTTTTCCAATTGATAGCTTTTTTTGTTCCTCCCTCTTCTTCGATGTATCCAAGTTACGAATTTAATAAAGCATTATTTTGTTCAGAATGATTATTGTCATTTCCATTGCCTGTTAGCATTTCTGCTGTACTTGAACGTGAATCGGCTCTTTATTTGCATGTCTACAGTCTGTATTTGCCTATTTGGAAATGCAGAATAACATAAATCCCCATTACCAGTCCCTGCAGGAAGGTTGGTCACTTACCTAATATATTTAAATGAAAATGTTAAAAGCGGAAGCTTACCAACCATAGCATGAACTTTTCCACGGACACTCATAAGATTTCAGATTTATCCATTTTATTTATCCATTTTATGCATGAGCCTGCCTCTCTCCGAGACAAGAGGGCTGCATCATTCAATGCAACTACGCTAATGTAATGGATCATGTCACACAACATTTTGTACGAATTATAAACAGGTAATCTCATTGTCTGGCCAATAATTTGGCTACCATCTCATCTGTATCTGGGCATTCACATGACAGCTTAATGTTTGTTTAGGTAATGATACTTCCTGCTCGCACATTCGTGTGCACATGCACCACATGCGGGTTCGAAAATAGTTTAGGTTGATGAGCCCATGTGACAAATCATAAATCTGTAAAATGTCCCCCGGGAAGGAAAACAGCGAATGCACTTTTCAATGTTCATGAGATGCGAGATTCGAGACGGCCGTGTAATATGATCTATATTTTATCAGTGTTTGATCTTTGTCTCTCGGACAAATTGAACCTTGACAGCTTCTATATCAATTTAAATTACATAAAAAATAAATATCCTTTTTATTTTTACGGGTTTCCCTCTAACTGATGCTTTTCCTACTTGCTTCCCAGGCAGTAAGGAATGAAAAATTGGAGAATTAATTCTAGAAATACATTCATTTCCAAGCAAGATTGATAATAGATCATTCAAGAAAAAGATATAAACTTTCAAGAAAACATTTTGTGGAAACATTCGATTTATTTGATATTGGATATATATATATATATCTCACTCATGTACAAGTATCTATTGCTAATCTCTAGGTCCTTCTCATGAATTAAAGAGAGAACAGAATAAACAGACAAAATTGGAAGCCCATGATCATGATCTCATTGCTAGTGATTGAAGATGTTGAGAAGGGAAACTCTGGTTTTGATTAGGAGCCTAAACAGGCACTCAAGTCTTTCTTCAAGATCTTCAATACTTGACTCCAACCTCCCAGCAAAGTTTTGCACATTCTCAAAATGCGATTCAGATTTTCTTGTCTTTTGGTTGTCCAGGGAGTGCAAAACGGTTTCAAGCATCTCAAGCTCATTTGTCTCTCTTACTTCAACCGCAGATGCTACTCTCTTTGGGTGCACCAACTTGGAAACCAAAGACCAACTGCTAGACTTTGATTGCGACTTTGCCCCAGCTAGATAGGACAGTAAGGATTCAAAAACAGCAAGAGTGGCTGCTTCTACCTCTCTCAACATGCTAACCAAGGCCAGACTCTCATGCTTTTTGTCTGGATTGCCTTTCTGATTACCTTCCTAGAGCTGAAGTATTTCCGGACCTCATTTTTAAGAGCCATTTCGTCTCCTCGCTTTCTGCGCATAATTGATTGAAGATCATGCGTACATTTTTTGGTTTGTGACAAGGCGTCTTCGGCAATGCTACACAAGTCCAAGAGCCTGAGAGATCCATCGGATAACTCCTCGGCCCATTTCTGATGGTGCTCTTGGACGAATGCTCGCTGAGTGAGTGTCAATTGAAGTAACTTATCAACGGAATCATGTACGTCCTGCAGACCACTTGGCTTGTGGCATATTGATGAAGAAGAAGAAGAGATTCAGAAGCCCTCAATCTACACAAATGCTCATCGAGTTGAGTTATGGCAGGGTGTGGCCTTGACGGCAAGCTGTTCGAACGAGCATGGCAAGTTTTTAGGTTCACTGGAGAGGAAGCCATTTTGTTCTCTCTCAAGTCTCAGCGAAGAGAATGGACCTTCAGTTAATTGCTAGCAATTTGCATTACATCTCTTAACATCTGCTCTATATATATCATGGGAGAGAGGAGACACAAGGAATCTCATACTTCCATGATTGCGATTTGGATCTGAATCATATCCCGGCACTGTTTATGCCTTGCCCCCCCAAACCACCAATCTGGCTCTTTGCTTAATTGTTTTAAATTGCATTCTGACTGAAGCATCTCTACAGAAGGTCCTATATAATTATTTCCAGCTCAGAAGCAGTATTGGAAGCATCTCTTCCGATGCCAAAAAATTGTTGTGAACATTTCTCATATGAAGATCTCAGGTTATGATAAATGATTTCAAATCCTGTTTCTCCCTGCAGTTTCTCCGGGAGGCATAAGGGCACATACGATTTCTCCATGTCCTTCCCCATTGCAAGAATACACTTTGAGGCAAGATTAATAATATCAGATTGTCCCCAATAAAGAGAGACAGCCAAAGTCACACCTGTAGGCATAAAGCGACTATTTAATGGTCTTAAAGATCCATCTCAAAGTCACACATGTAGGCATATAGGATTCTTAATATAAAGAACAAGAACATATAACTCTAAAGGCAAGACTTAGGTGCAAGATGAAAAATATTCTGTCTGAACTGTAGCATTTGTAGCGAATCTCCAAATCAATAGTTATCCGAAGCAAAATAAAGACCGTAATTTCAGTTGTAAGGGCGGAAGACTCAGAACAAAGAGACACATATTCTCTGTAAATATAATTTGTCTAATAACATCCATACACTGCTTTACATAAGCCTTAGTGGGCAATCAAAGAATATAAATTACATGATTCGATTAGAAAAAGTTCAATAATTCACACAAAAGTGTGAAAAAAGCTGGTTGCCCTCGTATAAGTGGAGTTGACTCTTATGTTCTGCTTCAACCATGGTTCCGCTGTGTATATAAAATTTGAATTCCTGCAAAGGCGCCTTAGATAGTTTGATTTGTATGATACCACACGCAACTTCCAGCTAGAGGCTGTGCGGTCAAAATAAATATCTGTGTATCTTCTGATGGCCAAACAGAATTGACACTATTGAGTCAATCTGCTAGGAGTGCTCACTTTATCTAGGCTTGCCTTGTATGTCATATAAACGGTCCACAAATATGAAAATGAATTGGTCACCAATGGCTGTCAAAATTAAAACACCAAGGATCACATTCACAAGTCAATAACCAGGTTTTCACAGTATGTGTAATGTGTGCTCTGACATCCCTCAATTTTCTGTAAGACATTCAGAACTGCACACTGAAGGGGGGAAAAGGAAAAGGAAAAAGAAAAAGAAAAGAGAGGGCGTACTTGTAAATGGACAGGAGTGAATCTGAATGTGACAAAATCACAGACAGGCCAATACATGACACCGTTGATCATTGTAGGAAGCAAGTCTCGTTTTAATCGCGCAACAATCTCTGCAATGTTTTCACCTGTTTGGCCATCATGGAGACTGCTTAAGACAATCTTAAATTACAATGAAGTATATAGTTGAGACATGATTATGTGAGCACAATCTTGCTTGCAAAAAAAAAAATTATGTGAGCACAATATATCTGTGGGTACGAGAAACGTTAGCTCCCTTGATAAAAAAAAAATTTTAGCTCTCTCTCTATCAGTAGCCAACAATTTCCTTGAATGATACAAATTTATAAGCACAAGTCTCATGAGAAGCAGGAGACATTCCACTCCCAAATTCTCCTGACATCTGCTAGTGGTTTTTTCCAAAACGAAACTTCCTGTAATCACGTCTTGCTTATATAAAAACTACATCAAAATTAGGTTAACCATTTCATTGGGGATAGATTAGTCAAATAACCCAAAATTTAAAAGTTCAAATATTTAGAATTCCTTTAAAAGAATGTCACTAATTCGTTAGTACCTTTCATTTTGAAGAAACTATATAGACTGTAATAATTATGCTAATGCCATGCCCGATCGCTTTTTCATATCATCGCTTAAATGAAAATCATTTCTATTCAATTCCTTGGCCAGTCTAGTTGCCTGCACCAATATTATAGTCTCAGAACATTGTCGTAATTTGTATCGGTTCCATTATCAAAGTATACTACATGCCCCATAATTATTTGTTCCAGCTAATCAGATAGTTTATATAAAAGTCCGGATAATGAAGTATATCAACGTTGAGCTAACTGCCATAGAGATAAAGAGAATAGTGCATATACATATATGAAAAGCAATACTCATCATAAAAAGTCTTGTAAAGAGTCATGCAAACCTTGTAAAAATGCATTCACAGAGAAGAAAACAGCAGTCATTGTAGGTCCATATAGTGCCTGTCCCATGACCATTTTCTTCAATGTAGAGAATAGATCCCGCTTTGGAAAGAGCTTTGACATGAAGTTGAACCAAAAATGCAGCGATGGTCCTAATATAAGCATGCCATATCCAGCCATGCGCAATGTCCTCACAAAATCAAAAGTTTCTGTAGATGGCAGTGAAAGTGTCTGAAGAAAAAGTTGATGGGAGAACTCCATATAAGCATAACAGAGTAAACTATGGGTACTCACAAACTCGGATTAAAAGAAGGTTATACTTTATCAAGCGTAGAACTATTCGACTTAAACGCAGAAAAAGATTCACCCAAAAAGAATGGAAAACGAAATTGAGTGCACGGCCATATCTTGTATGCTGATCAACTCATTCACCCAAAAACGAATGGGTCCAGATAGTATAGCTTATCATTTCAACCTGCAATATCAAACGCCAAAGCAGTATTGTTCTAATAACAAAATAAGAAAAGTTGATGATTTTAAGAGACCTTTTCGCAGAATCGCAAGTTATCTACCTGAGGTCGAGCTTGAACTTCAATTTTCAAGCATTGACCTTTCGGTGAATAATCCTTGACACATTCGATACAACACGGGGAAAAAACATTTTGACATCTATTTAGAATTATCAAGCACTCGATGAAAAGTGTTATCCGCGTCAATTTCCTTAATTTTCCGTTTTTTGAAACAGAACATTTTCCAGTCGCACAAACAAACCAACCTCAAAGTATTTTATTTCGTTTTCCTTCCTTGTTCACGACAACTAAACGGAGACCACACAGAACGAAGGTTTCAGAAACAAGCAGACAAAATAAGTACCCGAGACTTTTCTATAAACTACCTGAGACGACAGGTCAGCGGCTGCGTAAATAAGCGCGGAGGTGACGCTCTTCGTTGAGACCGGCCAGGACTTCACCATCCCCAAGTACCACCCCACAAAACCAACTTTCGAGACCGACGAAGAAGAAGAAGAAGAGAAAGGCGAAGAGAAGAAAGATGGGGAGAGCTCGTATTCTCGAGTTCGCCTGGGGAAAACGGGGAACCGGAAATAAGCTCTAGACCGCGTCGTTTGGGTCCTCAAAACGGGAGCTCGGATTGGGCTGTTGAGGTGGGTGATCGGATGGCTCTGGAACAGGCGGTGAATGCCAGCATTTTTCCGGAGAGCGGCGCTCATTTTGGTGGCTGTATCGTTGAATGGGGGGTTTTGGGAGAGAGCTTGAGTTTTTAGGCGGAAAGAAACTTACAACTTGGGCTTGCAGGCACTATGCTGACCGACCGGGGATGATACATATACACGTGTATCACACGTATCTTCACGGGTCGGTGGGCAGTTTGAGCGTTTTCACTCGAGTATCAATTGAACTTGGTACTCGCCTATAAATTTTTTTTAAAAAATAGATAGTTATAATTGTAGGTAATTTTGCACTCTCTTGAAAAAAAAAAAATCTAAAATTTATATAAAAAATTATATTTTTAATAATATATCTTATTTTCTCAAGAAATTTAAAATTATATATCTTAATATTATATATAGTATTATTATTATTTTTTTAAATGTGGCGTGGTTTCTAACTTCTTATTCTGAAATTTCGTTAAAAACGCATGGAAACAGCAGCGAGTATATTTATCTTGGCAATGCAGCGAGTACGAGTAAACACGTACACGTATTGAGTCTCACAGATGATACGTGCCGCCATCCTCTTTAAGACAGCCCTTTGCCTCCGTTTCCAATTAAAATCGAACATAAATTTCCCTAATTTTGGGAGTCACCATCGCATTCTTGAAACGTGTTTTCACTACCATCACCTTCACGCCACGTGTATCTATATGATGTTCCGTTGAAACACCAAACTCAAATTGATATTTGCATTTTGCACACTGCTGCCATGCCTACGTGTTCCGTTCTATTTAATTCTTAATTTAAATAAATATAATATGAGATGATGATAAATGGAATTATTGTTTAAACTTTTTTTTTTTTTTTTTTAATGTTTGCTGAAGCCTTCAAAGATATGAATGTATTTTTTTTTTTTTAGGATAAAAATATGAATGTATTTGAAAGAACAGCAAAATACATGATGAAGGCCGCATGCCTAATTAGCATGAGAAATGCTATTTTGCTTAGTCACTTTTTAAATGTTTTAGAATGAAAAAAAAATGAATAAAAAAAATTAAAAAAAATGATAGGATAATTTTACACTATTGGTGAGATGGAGCGGTCATGGACACGTGGCAGAGTAGTTAGACCCAATTAGCATATATGGAACCTGCTAAGTCTACATAAGATTTTCACCGAAATCTTCTATGATTCTATCGATCAGTTTTTCTTCTTTTTAACTTTTTCTTTTACCATTTTTAAAATTATTTAGACATTTTTTAAAAATAAAAAGTCACATATTCATTTAATAACACTTACTTAAATAATTAATTAAAAAAATTTGAAAAAATAAAAACAATTTTCGGTAAAGAATTTAGGTAAAAATTCTCTGTGGCAGTAGTGATTTCCTAAATTAAAAACGTATTAAGATCACCTTATCAAACTAAAGACGGAAGAGAGAGATAGACATTAAATGCTGACATTCATACTATCCCTGTGGAAGATCTCTCTATACTTTAAATGCTGGGAGCGTGTAACGTTTTTTTTTTTTTTTTAAAAGTATTATATCAAATCTATTTTATAATAAAAATAATTATTATAAAATAATTTTACAATCTTACGAATGATATCAATTGAAGTCAGTTAAGTTTATTTTTATACGACCTCTGTGTCACAAAGATATTCTCTTTTTCTTTACCCATTGAAGGAGTTCTTGATGCAATGCAGAAGAATTGGGAACCTTAAAACGTGGCTTAGTTTTGAAGGATAGATATTCATTCATATGTTCATGATGTTGTGGAAGATCGTTGATCTTTCAGTTCCATGTAAATATTACCAAACAAAAGGACCTCTATGTTCCCGTGCAAATATATAAAAGAGGCTTCCAAGTGCACAATATTCATCCCATTTGCTTGTTTTCATTACTCTTCTTCCCACACCACAGAGAGAGTGCCGTCGTCAAATACATGAAATAGTAACTGGGCATTCTATCCTGCTAATTTATCGTACAATAAGTTTTAGAATTACAGTCTTTTAAAAAGGATCGAAGAGTGTTGCTTCAGCATCCAAAGTCATAGGGCACCAGTCCTTTCAGCTCCGGGCCATTGAGTCTGTTGTTCTCGAAACTGAAACAAAACCAGGAGGCAAAACACAGTCAAACAATGTATCCAACTGCTTCTAGAGATTCTAGACTATGGCATGCTTTGCCCATAAATTCTGATTCTTTTGCAGAGTGCGTGATGGGTGGCCAAATTTGGTGCTAAGGAAAGTAGACATCAGAAATGGATTCCAAAACATTGCGGCTCTTAGTAATGGATACTACAAGACTCAAACGGGACTCATGCTACCCTCTGGTTGAAGTTGGTAGCATCGTGCCTTTTGCAGTGAACATCAGTTCAAACACAACCATATGTCTTGGTTACTCACTGGCATATATATGCATGTGTGAGTGTCGGGAATACACATTGTAATGTCCTTACACGGGACCTTGACATTCTCTAGATGACCAAACCTAACATATAACTCATCTGGAAACTCGGTTATTTGAGACATTTCATGGCAATGATTTGTTCCATGCCTTGGATGGGGGAAAAGAAGCAATTAGGAGATCACTATGATCTCCAAGTACTCTATTAGAAGTAAATAGCCTGGTATATATATCTGATATGGTCAAGGAATGGTGTGATGGCAGGTACCTTTCCATTGGGAATGTGGCAAAAGGGCCATCTACAGGAACTGTTCCACATAGATTGTTGTTCGAAACATCGCTGAGCATCAATAATTCAAAACAGAAAGTACAATAATACAATCAGTAACAGAAATTAGGAAATCAATAGACTCATTTCTTTTTTTCTTTTTCCAGAATCAAACTTACAAAACTTTGAGGTTAGAGAGGTTGGTGAGCTCCCTTGGGATTGACCCTGTCAGCTTGTTATTGCTTAACCGTCTGTATCATTAATTCAAACCATATCAAATGAATTAATCATGCAAAAAAATAACTTATGAAGTTCAAAATCTTACAGCTAGTCAATGGAAATATACTGGTACTTACAGAAATCTGAGTGACTTTAACTTGGATAAAGATTTTGGGATTTCTCCTTCAAATCTGTTTTCATACAAATCCATGCTGACAAGATTCTTCAACTTACCCAATGCTTTTGGGATTTTACCTCCTATCTCATTCCTATAAAGCTCCCTGCAGCCCATTAAAGATTTTACACCCAATTAGTCAATTATTTCATTTAATAATTATAGTCAGCTAAGGGAAACTTGATATTAAGATTTCTTCCCTAAACTGAGACTGCCTTTAATTTTCCAACAATCTAATCATGCGAATTGAGCTAACTTATGCAACACGATAGAATATATAAGAGTCAAAATATAAGTTCTTTTGTTTTTCTTAGTTTACCTCGGTGAACAGACACAACACAAATGAAAGTTCAAAACAGCTTTTCGAAATGCTAAAAGAGAGGATCAATGCATACAAGTACTGTAGATGCTTGAGCTCGCCAAGCTCTGAACCTAAAGTCCCAGAGATATTAGAATTGCCCAAATCCCTGAAATTTAGAGTAAACAAGAAATTAATTGCAGGAATCAACCACAAACATGAAATCAGGAATTCACAAGGAATGGGAAAAAAAACCCAAAACATGTAACAGTCTTGTACAACTCGGTATTAACATAAAAGAAGGAATCTTACAAGCGAATCACGTGGCTGTTGGAATCACAGGTGACATGGAACCAGGTGCAGGGATTGACCAGGGTGGGGTCCCAGCTCTGCAACACATTTGTTGGATCAGAGAGCCTGCTTCTCAAAGCATGCAACGCATTTCCTGGAACCAAAACCAAAAAGAAGAAAAAAAGTCATACTATGAAACGCAACCCTATGCTCATACCCAACTAAAAGAAAAGAAATTGAAATTTGAAGCTCGGGAAAGCCTTTTCTGTGTTATAAAATACGTAAGAAAATGGAAACCAAGATTTCATAATTGAACAACTAATTTCCTTTTCTTATTCATGACAGGAAATTCAAGATTCCAAACGGTTTTTTTCTTGTCTTTTCCGATTCTTTTCCCTGCGGTTCCTCAGCAACCAAACAGGCACCGTATGGACCAAACGCATGAATTCAAAACCCTAAAGAGACAAAAAGAAAGAAGCAAATGGATCGAGAGTACCTTCAGAGTTAGTCGAGAGGGCGGGAGTGACAAAGAGAAGAAACGGAACAAGGACATAGAAAAAGGAAAGAGGAGCCATTTCAGACAGAGAAAAAGGGTGAGATAATTCAAATGGGAGAACTTGGGAGATCGGAGAGAAGCCAAAAATGAAAAACAACAACCAAGCACAAACGAAAATGTGAGTTTCCGTGTGGTACGGGAGTCAGAGAAGAAAGGGTTGAGTGGGAGAGTGAGTCAAGTCAAAATGCACATGATGGTTTAAGAGAGAGAAGGGAGGCCGCCAATGGGAAGGGGATGGGCAGTTCACGCGTTGGTCGTGACAGAGAAGCTTTGCCGCGTTGGGTGGGAAAAGAAAACTTGCCCCCAACTTGGGGGGTGTTGGAAAACCACGCCACCTTTTACATTGTCTTTTGAAACCTAGTCAGTACGAGGGCAAAGTTGTTTCCAACATTTTCAAAATTTTCAACAAACTCCCTGCGAGACTTTTTATTTTTAATAAAAGTCCTCTCTTGCAACCAATCAGGCCTTGCCATTTCAATTGGAGATTGTTTATTTTACAGGATCGGTAAAACAAATGTGCAATCGGTCCCATATGTAATTAGGAAATCGTTTGAAAGGAATTACAGTATTCAAAGTTTGACCACATTATCCTCACAGGCGGCTGCTGAATTATTAGCTACAGTCTGTTTGACTATAAGTTCTGAACTGTATATATATATTTAATAGTATTGATATGGTAAGGATTGATTTTTTTTTTTAATTTAAAATTTTTGATAAATTGAATTTAAGAGACAAATGCTGTTATTATTAATTTCCATGTTTCTATTTATTTAACAATAAAAAAGTTTTTATCATCCTTGATTGATGGTAATACAAGTATCCTAAGCTTTTGTTCTTTTCGTACCACATAAAATTTTCATGTTATGGACCAAGCGGTGTAGGCTATAGCTGAGGATGGAATATTTCGTACCAAAAAGCCAGCTACCTTGTTTCCTTTGCTCAAAGAGTCAAAGTCAAAGCATCCAACTTTTGAAGTGAAGTTTGAGAGAAATTGGGCTTCTCTAGTTCATGTACTTTCTACTATTCATTTGAGAGTAGTAGGCTTACTTTGTTTGCCTGCATCTTCGGTCAGTGGGAATCCTGGAAGCCTTCCAATATCTCTTACTGAGCCTGAATTTGTACTTGGTTCAGCCTGATGTTTCTTAAAGGGTTACTGTTGGTTCCACAATTGGGCCAGCTTAGGCCTGCAAGTAATGAGTTTTTTCTCCTTCTCATGTAAGGCCGTTAGAGCAAGTTAAAAAAGTAAACATTGCGCCACCAAGCCCACTACTTCATTTTTCTGTTTGTGGAAAGTGAGAAGCTAAAAACAGATTGAAGGAACCTCGCACTCTTTCACTGTGATCTGGCAGGCTTGACATGCAAAAGCAAATACCAAAGTAATTCTGTTTCCCATTCATAACGAATGAGGAGCGGATAGGGAGAGAAGCTCGGGTCAGATACAACACAGGCACCAGCAGTAGCACGTTTCAGAGGGATATCGTGAAGGACAGTCGAATAAAGAAAAACATGTTTCGTTTCTCTATCGTGGATGAAAAAGAAAATCGATGCGGATAAGTTTTTGTGAGTGAATTTGTTTTCTCGTTTCTGGTTCTCTTCCAGCCCTGTGTTACTACTAGCTCAAGGAAACAAGAATCGCCATGCATGTTTGCATAAATCAGATGCCAATAGCACTATTGACAGTAAAAACATAAAAAAATACAATTGAATCGTGCGGACTTCAATAGCAGTTTCAACAAAGATCATTGAAAAGAATATAAAAAATAAAATGAAAGGCTGGTTGGATTTTGAAAGTGGCGAAGTCCACACACACTGACAAAAATGAGAAGGGATAAAAGAAGCTACATGCCGCTCTTCATAGCTTTTCTCCTTTCATCTTCCTCAGCTTTAATCCAAGCAGCCTGTGCAAAAAATTAAAATAAATGTTAAAACACTTGAGACGATAGCAGGACCAGTATAATGAAATCCCTAGATCGAAAAATAAGAAATTGCAAGCATTTCATTGAGAAAGAATGTACCTTATCTTGTTCAAGTTTCGAGAGATGGGGCTTCATGGAGTTCCCTAAACTTATTCCTCCCCACGCTTCTTGCAACTCTCTCTCCCTTGCTTCTCTACGAGTTACAGAGGGTCTAATCCAGTGATCTGGTTGCTGAGCTGCAACAACCTTTTCTCTCTCAAGTCTTGATTTATGCTTAACCAAAACTTGGTCAAGACCACCTTCGTAATTCATATGCAAACGACTTCTTGTTCCACTCGACTTCACCTCCACTACTTCTTCCTTTGAACTGAAACTCATTTTCTCTTTCTCCAGCCTGGAGACATGCTTTACTAAAATTTTGTCCAAGCTCTCACAATCTGTAACATTGTTTCCTGCCTGTTTCCTTTGGTGGAGTAATTCTGTAGCTCTGAGATTTACTTGTCCAATCTGCAATGAAGACTCACCGGCACCTACATTACATTTCTTTTGTTCCATCTCATAAATTTTAAAACCTTCCTTATTCAATTCATCATTTTCTTTTTCCTCTACTCCTTCAGAAAATATAATATTCTCGGATTGTTCATCTGAAGCAGAGGAATCAACTTTTGTCTTCCTCATAGTTAACCTGCCTCTACGCGGTTCATTTTTTCTTCTGTTTTTTGCTTCTTGGACCTCTTTTTCAAGTCTTGAGACATGTTTCACTAGGAACTTATCTAGGCTTGGAACTTCTGAAATATCCCGGCTTGTCTGACCACCAACCACATTTAGCCCTCCTCTCAGTCTTTTGCCCTTCATTTCAAATGCTATTTCATTATTCCTTTTGGAATCTTCAATGTCCTTTTCTAGTTTTGAGCAACGCTTTACTAGTATAGTTCCCAAATCAGGAACAGCCTCAGATGAAGTTCTATCACTGTTCAACTTCTTACTGTTCGTTTCAAAATCTCTTCCCGATTTATTATTTGCCTCTTCAAGCTCTTTCTCAATGGTACAAGAATTATTCTTGATTCCTCCTTCCTTAGACTCATTCCTTCTGCACTTCTTTGCTTCCCAAACCTCTTTTTCAAGTTTCGACATGCGTTTAATCAAAAACTTGTCAAGACTTGGGAGTTCTGAGTCAACTTGCTTCCTTCTTCTATGTTCATCCATGAAAGACTCCAGGTTTCCTGCTTCCACAGAAGATATTCTTTGCGCAAAATTAGGTGCCTCAGTGGAGCTATAATCAGCAGAGTCTGGATCATGCAGCTTGCTGGTTTGTACTTCAGCTAAGGCAGCATTTAAACCACAGGTTGCAACAATAGTGGCAAGAGAAGAAAGTTCATCTTCTTGCAAACATCTGAGCCTCTCAAGCATCATCTCCACAAGCTTTGTTGAATTAAGTCTTTCTAAAGATAGTCTTCTCCTGTTTTTCCTCTGTCTCATCTCTGGAACTGGCAGCTTACAGTCAATGTCTTGAGCGCTAAAGCCATCATTTTGAGATGCATTTTCAAGTTCTGACCCCGACTCAGATTCACATTCCGAAGAAAATTCTGATGATTCCTGATTATTTTCACCTGTATCCGGGTTCTGACTGATTTTTCGTAGAAGTTCTTTAAATTCATCTTTATTGAAAGTGGCGCAATTTGCAAGCCTAATTAATGCAGTTTTGACTGCTGCAGCTACTCCTTTATCCACCTCAAACGCAGTTTCAAAAGATGCTGAAACTTTATAAGTTGTAGATCCTCCACCATTAACAGAGGATGTCTCTATTTGACAAGGCTTCCGCGGGCAATTCGGTATGTCATACATGGTAACTCCTATGGCTGTTGCTGCTTCCAAAGCTTCAGCTGCAGATTTCTCTGCTTTCAGCAACTGGGTTTCTGCCTCTTTGCTTTGGATACTGAAGATACATAATCAAAGGTTATGATTATGTGCCACCAAAAGAAAATTATTATTAAAATATATGCATCTTAAATGAAAAGATTACCTAGCTGCATGCAGTATTCGACACCAAGATGCTTCCACCAGAGCAGCTTTTCGAGCCTCCATTACCTTGTGTGCAGCTTCTCTTGTTGCCATCTTTTCTCTTAGGACTCTTGAGTAATGTGGATTAGAATCACCAAGGGTTTCATCAAGTGTTAAATTCATGCCATCTACTTCCTGAGATGATTAGTTATATTAGTAACTTTAACAAAAAGGGGCGGTCTGAAGGAAGATTAAATCATATTTGCACAACCTGCAGCATTTTTATTTTCCTCTTTAAGTAGGAGTCCACTTTTTTGCGCGGGAACCAGTTGATTGGAGAACTTTTACGGTGAGGTGGCTTCTTGATTTGTGAAGTAAATTTGTTAAGAGCATTTGATGTTGGTTGCCCAGTCTCTTTCAGCAATTTATTCTGCACCGTCACAAAAAAATAAAAAAAATAAAAAATAAAATAAAATGAAGAAGACAGATCACTGGAGTGCAAACTCTTGTACTGAATATGACATTAACGTGTATGCGCTCCCGCATCAATCTCCTAAGTCAAAAGGCCAACAAAAAGAAATCCCTTCTTTAGCATTTTAATCTAACAACCGTGGGATGATAGTAGTAATGTGAGCTCTATATATGTTCCCTAATACTCCTCTTCCCTCGTGGAAACTCATTAGTTATTGTAAGGCTATGCTGTGCTCGTAATTGAGGATCTTGCTTTTATTAGGATATCCAAAAGAAACAAAATTTTTGCTTACAGCCAAAAAATAAAATAAAATGGGAAACACCCATTATATTGGAGTTCAGTTATGCAATTCAGAACCAAACAAAAAAGAACAAAAAATCAAACGGAGTGTTCGCGAAAAGTCGCAACAAAGAGGAAAAATCAGTTCAAAACAGTTTGTTTGGGTAAAAATTTGAACTCGCTAAATTTCGAGCGATAAAATAGTTAAAAAACTTAAGAGGATGAAAATGATGAGTTTAAATATTTAACTTTCTTTTAGTATAGAATATCATAAGCCGCTTAGAATTCAGAACTCGAATTCGGGTAAAATCCAAACGGGAAATACATGACACTCCATTGCTCGGGTATTCATGATCTCAAACTTGCCTAACCCAACACCCCCCCCCCCCTTCCAAAAAATAAAAACCACACAAAAGAAAAAAAGAAAAAAGAAGGAATGAAATAAAGGAACCCAATGCCGAAATAATGTTCGTCAATAAATATGGCTCAGGCTTTTGAATCAATAATATTCAAACACCAAACGAACAGGAACTGGACTCATTCTTATTTGAAAATACAAATCAAGAAATGGGAAGAAAAAAAAAATCAAATTCAAGAAAGCAACAAAGATTTAATATTCTTGATTTTACAAAATGGAAATCTAAAGAATTTATTACCTTTCCGATCTTCGACCTCGCGGTGGTATTCTCGCTCACATTGTCGTCTCTGCTATCCGAGATAGAAACGGCGGCCCCTGTGCCCTGCTTATCAGACACAGAGACGCAACCCAAGTCCAAGCAGCCGAGATCCATAGCGAACCCTTGTAATCTAAATATACGATAGGGAAAGAATATAGAGGAAAATGTTGGAGAGGGAAAGGAGAAATTGTAGAATGCAGAAATTGAGAACGAGATTTTGCAAGATAAAATTGAGAACGGGATCAGTACTGGATTTTTATTTTTTTGGTCACTCTCTCTTTTTTGTTTGAAAAAAGTAGACGTTACAGGGCGCTGACTGTTCCTCAACGGTCCTTAAAAGTTCGTATTTATGTTGTGCGTGGATGGGATGTCCGGGGACGCAAGACGGATAATGACACGTGGTCACATCGAGTTGGAAGGCTCAGAGCCGTTACTTTTCCCGAGTATATAAAGAGGTTTTTTATTAATTTTACTATTTATTATTTCTACATTACACTTATTTATTTTAAAAGTGATAATAAACACATAATATATTTCACAAAATGTCACACAATAATGTTATAAAATGAAGAGTATTTACGTAAACTTTCTTATAAAATTAATATCACTTTACAAAAATTTTCCTATTTTACAATATGTGTTGTGTAAATTAATATGAAATATGTTGTGTATGTATTATTTCTCTTTTTATTTTATTTTTATTTTTTTTAATTTTATTCTTTTTAAATTAATTTATTTATTTTACTCATCATCCATATACTACATATTTAGTAAATAAAAAATAAAAAAAATATATATATATAATATGAGAATAATGAATAGATTTTTTTTTAACTTTTTTTTTTTTTTAAGCCTCAAGAAGCTATCCCATCTCGTTCGTACTAATGATTTTGTGATAGATTCGGCAAGTAAATAGAGTATTGAAATGATCGAAATATAATGACATTAAATTATTAAAATCTTGCATTTAAATTAAGAAAAATTCTACTACCATCCTCGCACCATATATAATTTTTTAATTTTTTACACACTCATGGAAAATTATTTACACTATTTTTTCACAACACTTTCCACAATTATGATTTAAATGAGAGATATCTTTATAAAATAATTTATAAAAATAACATAAATTTATAAACATCATCTGAAAACATAATTGTGAAACGCATTTATTGCGTGGGTATCATTACCATATTAGTATGAGAGAATCTAAAATATTGTATCACAAAAATTATATTAGGATGGCAAGAAAATAGGTGTATTCATCGAAATTGTTCCATCAATCAGCCATGGCTGGCATTGTTGCTTTCTAAGAGAAAATAAGTACGCAAAAGGTGTATATGTGAAGAGCTAGCAGATAAGACCGTATGCTGATTTAACAATTTCAAACTACTGACCTTTTTAAAAATCCGTACCATTATATTTAAATTTTTGGAAACAAAAATGAAAGCTGCACAAAATAATACTTTAGTCATCTTGTTCTTGATCTCTCAACCACTTTGTAGCCACCCATTTCTCACCTTTGATCACCGGACAGCTTCCATGAAGAGATGTCTGCAGACAAAAGTTTAAAGAATGAAGATAAGAGAGAGAGAGAGAGAGAAGAATCCCCAAAAGTGAAGATAAGACTCAAAGATTTGTTAGATCGTTTTAATTAGATGGGGAGAAAGAAACAAGTTCCTGGGACTTGGCTCATGTGGTAACATAACCACGTGCTACAGCCAGAATTACAAGTGAGCTTAGAAAACAGTAAGGAGCAATGCTTGAAACTCAAATGTCAAGTTCCGTTGAGCCAACTGAAACAAACAGATAAGGTTCTTTGCGTTCTATAATACAATCAAGCTTCAAGTGGGTGGGGGGGATGTAGTCAGGGATTTTCACCTCTGAAGTTAAACAAAAGAATCAACTGCATAGGCCTAAGATGGTAAACTAGTAAGCCTGCACAGGCCCGTGAGTTCCAGCAGAAAAATAAAAGGAAAATGCCATAGACTACACCCCCATTCCTATCCCTCTGGTTTTTTTTAATCTATCCCAAAATGCTCATGCGGCAGTGTCCATTAGAAACAAAAATAAAAACAAAACAAAAAAGATCTGATCCAAGGTTGAGAACTGTGCCACATCATCACAGTGGGATGGCAGTGAGAAGGGGGTGCAATATAGAGTATGACTCAATATAAAAATTCGGAGAGCTAGTGATTGCCACTTAAAGAAGGTGGAATTTAAGAGGGAGAGAACTTCTTACAATATGCTGGAAACAATTTCTGGAGATCCAAAAGAGAGCTTACTCCTGATCATTTTTTGATAGAAACAGGAAAGACAAACACACATGCATCAAGTATAATTTGAAGCAAAGATAGTTACCCGATCAATTGTTCCATTTGGAAACACCGAATAAAATAGAAGGCCATCCCCTTGGCGTGGCTTCACTTTTAAACCTAAGCATTTTTTATAATCATAGCCTGTACCTATATTTGAGCCATTCTGCAATCAAAGGAGCAGGATGAACATATTAGAAGGGATGAATGACCTGAGAAAATATAAGATAAAACATAAATTTTCTTATATACCTCAAAAGGAAACATGGTTTCTCCACCTTCTTCTACATTGGATAAATACAACAAGAAAGAAGCAACCTGTGAAATTGAGTTCAACTTAAATCATGACCACAGACGGTTCCACGCAGAGGAGTATTTTAACACGTGACAAAGGTAAAATAACGAAACTAAAACAATATGCACTTTGACAAATGCTACCATTTGATCAGTTTCATATATCATTCTAGCTACTGTATGTAAAAACCATACCAAGGAAGGATCAATATATAAGTGAAAATACAAATCCTAGCATATAATCTGTAAAAATGTACAAGGCTATATTATAAAGAATGCACTTGAACATCAGGCAAGGAAACAAAGTCCAAAGCAAAGATGAGAGAAATGCTTTCACCACCAAAATACTAAACAAAAGAAGGATGACTATGAAATCTATTTCAATTAAAAAAAAGGGTCATAAACAACCAGATACGATGATTTTTTTTTTCCCAAAATCAGAGCAAACTTTTGGGATGTCAGCTAAAAAATAAATTCTCATCAGACAGATCTACCATGAGATTCAGCTAGTAGAGACAGAGTTAAAAATGATGTCAGCTATCACTGATTTATCTTTTGCACATTCCTAAAACTGATTTCCAAGGTTGCATTGATAGATTGAAAAGAAATTATGGTCTTAAACGCAATGCATTAAGCATTTCTCCGGAAGTGGTAAGATAAGATGAGAGAAAGCACAAGCACAACAGCTGGTTCTATCAATCAAAATTATCAAACATCTTAGCATCTGTTTTTTGATAAGTTCAAACATATTAGCATCTAAGTTTCATAGATTATAACATTCCATTTGGGTACAGCCATAAACCATCAAATCCTACTCCAAATTGTTTAAGAGGAATCTGCAATTGGATAGGTGACTCATCCAATGGAATTAAAAAAATGTTCTTTGTCATTCAGTTTGGTTTTCTGGTGCCATGCTTTTTATGTAGGGGCAAACCATTGAAAAATCAATTTGTAGTATGTGATCAAGGTCCCTACCGAATCAATGAAAGGATAAAATAAATTAAAACTCGCCATTTCTTATTCCAATCAGACAAAAAAATAATAATAATAATGCCAGAAATCAGCGACCATATAAGCAATAAAGCCATGATGGAGACATTTACCCTTTGACTCTGTTGTGGGCCATATTCGGCTGGGTTGAATGCATCATAGTGAGAATCATACTTCTGCCCAAGTTCATACCTCAGAACGTTGAATGCCTGAAATTTTGAGGTGCACCCTTACTAAAAGAAAATATTTTCATTTGAACAGTAATAAAATATTTAACACTTTTAAATTTTCAATGCTAAGACAGTATTAAAAAATTTTGTTAGAACTGAAATAGGCCAGAGTTGATTCTATAGATTGCAAAGGCAGAAATATAATATCAAATAAAAACTATAAAAGCATCTCAATTCCTTTTAGGTCTAAAGTTAATTGGCTATGAGGATACACAATTTTAGTCCTGCCAAATCTTTTACAATCTTTTCCCTCGTTGACATAGAAGAGTGAAGAAAAGAGTGGAAAGCTAACACGTTTTCAAGTAACGCCACATGCAAAATTCCATGGAGATAGTTGTAGCTTAACTTTTTTTGTCATATAAAAATTAAAAGAAATAAAAAATCCGTAAAACTGGAAGTAGCCTCCAGACATGTAAGGCTGTATATACAACAAAATCTTTAAGCCTCTGAATGACCACCTCAACACTTTCATAACCAGAAGAAAAAAACTGTCACTAAAAAAAGGGTAATTTGACAATAAAACATACCTCACCATGGGTTCTTGGAATCATTGTAGCACGAGCAATTTTTTGCTCAATAAGATCCATGACTCCAGTTTCGTCTTCGGATGCACTAACAAATGTTCCTGAGCTGTTGCCAGGTGGGTGAAATTTACAAAAATAAAAAGTGAGGCTGTCGAATCATACAGAAATCTTTGATGCAAATACATGGTAAATTTCAGGAAATTAATTGATGCAGATATAATTAATATGATACCTAGTTCTAGTAAACATATGATGCAAATGCACTTGAGATTTTGCGCAGAAGAATGTATAAGTGTAAACAAGACAGGGTAGTGAGAACTAAAAGGTGGATCCAGGCCAGTAATATGACACAAAAGTTACTAGTTTACTAGGGACTGTTATTTAAAACCTACTATCCATATAAGAATTAATCATTTTTAGAGAAACAAAGATCTAGGATACCCATTCATCTGACATGTTCCAACATATGGTTCATAAAGTAGGGTCGCTATGCATTAAGGTACCTTGTCCTTGTTCCCTTGGTACTCTCGGCAGTTTCCCCCTTGCGCAAAGCCAAAAGTGATGGCTTAAGGTTTGTCTTTGCAATCTTAATTATGGTTTCACATTGTTCGGCTGTTGCAAAATTTGGGAAATACAGAGCTCGTGGTTTCCAACTTAAAACCTGCATCCAATAATAGAAAGGCCAACAATAAAATTGGGGGAAAGGAGAAGCATGGTGCAAAATCATTGAAGTGATCTCTTGAACAATGTTGTGTAACAATTTCTCCTCTTCCAATGCTAACTAATTATAAGATCAAGACTCTTAGGTGAGTTTTGGATAGTAAGTTAAGATAACTCAGACATGAAAGTTGAATAAAATATTGTTAGAATATTATTTTTTAATATTATTATTGTTTTGGAATTTAAAAATATTGAATTGTTTATTATATTTTGTGTGGAAATTTGAGAAAGTTGTAATGATTATATGAGATGAGATGAGTTGAGTTGAGTTGAGTTCAACTCTCAATCCAAACCTGGCCTAGAAGCCTTTCGAGTGAATAACTTCCCATATAATGCGTTCATCCTCAGCATGACCCCATTCAGATTCCCATTTTGAGTAGTGTTCTGTTTAACCTTTTTTTCCCTGAAATTTCTGGTTCATCTATGTAAACTTCCAATCTTAATTGGAAATCAAGTCCAAGTGCTACCCTACCACGCTTCTTTATAATTTGATCCAAGGCCTTAGACCCATAATTGATCTATCTCTATGCTACTTAGAACGAAGTTTGCAAATTATTCCAATTTAATTCGTCCCTCTACTACCTGAGCCAGGTGGCTGGAACTCTATATCTCATTCTCAACAATAGATCATAATTAAGCATTGACTAAGTTATTTTTCTTCTTAATTTCCAAACATCTTTTACAGGATGGTAACTTTGTAATCACTTTCTGGAATATGGCAAATCCCACCAAGCACTTGCTCGGTTCAGTTCAGTAGCCTCGTCTCAGAAAAGGCTACAGGCTACTGGACAGAGATTGTGCGTCCATCGATGACTGAAGAAAAACCTGTAATTGAATGCTTCCATAGAACAAAAAGAAAATAACAGGATAATTTTTGTTTTTTTTAATATAGGTAAAAATAACAGAATAATTCATATCAAAGTAAACAATCACCCAAATTAAACTTAATCGCGAACGTCTCGCAACAGAATGAACCATTCATCCAACAACTTCCACCATTCCACTATCGTAATCGGAATCCATCCTAGATACAAATAAAATAATAAACAATTTAAAATTAATCTAACATTAATCGCAAGCATCAAAGTTTAATTGATCAGACGAGTCTACCTACCTGAAAAGGAATTGATTCAATAGAAGCTCCTCCGGTGTCGCCGTGTGGCATCGAACCCAGCTCCCCCTCCCGCTCAATCTCCTCGACCAATTCAAGCGTCCTCAACCTCGGTCTAACCCTAGGCACATCCTATCAACGCGATCAAACCCATTATCAGCACCAGAAACAGCTGCACAAATTTATACACTACCACGCACATATGTTAGAGAGAAGAGAAGGACCTGAGAGAAAAGCGCGGAAACGAAGAAACCGGCGACGAAGAAAAGGAAGCATATGAGGATGACGATTGGCAACCCTAGATTTGTTTTGGATCTCTTCGCTTTACCTTTCATCTCCTTGTTTCAATTCGGTCTTCACCGGAAGCTGCAAGAGGAGGTTCTCCCTCTCTCTCTCTCGCTATCTACCCCTCTGTCTTTTTTTTTATTATTTTTTTTTGTGAGTTTGACGAGGAGACTTTTCTTAATTCCACTCTCTGCAGGTGCGTGCGCTATGTTTCCTTTTTTTTTGTTGTTGTTCAAGCTGCAGTGTTAGGTAGGTTAATGTTATGCCTGTGCTGACCGGTAGAAGCTCTGAATTGCAGCATTTGGGGGGGATGGCCGTGACGCGTCGTTCGCGGTGAGGCGTAGTTGGCGGGCGTTTTTCTTGGCTTTGAGCCTTTGACGTGAGACAGATTGACAGATTATGCTGTCGCCTGTCGCCCTCCACTCAGATTCGAAGAAGTGTGTAACAAGACCCCATTACAATCCAGATTTAGAATGGCACGCCTTTGGCATCATCTCAATTTACCTCTACTCTAGTCTCTAGGTTCTATCCTCACCCAATCAGTTTTCATTTTTAATTTACGGTTTAAAAATTCTGTGTCTGAATCGTATGAGATTTCACGCATAAATAAAACTTCAACTACATACATAATTTTTTTTCAAAATTATATGGCTTTTTAAGTCATGTACGTACAACAACCCTATTTGCAATCAATGAATCTGCGATCGTACTACAGAGTAAGTACTGCGAGGAAGAGGGGTAGCCTTCTCATTAATCGATCCCAAGCAAATGAAGGCGAATTGCCATACAATTCTCTAGTACAAGACAAAGAGACTTTATACATTGATGAAATATTAGTAGGACCAATTCATATCTATGGAAGCATCCATCATGAGGGTCGATTAGGCCGAACGTGGGCTTTATTCCTTAAATCATAACACTCCTCTAGTAGGACTAGGTTGGAGGGAACAGTATCTCTTATTCCTTAACTAGCTCAAGGGTCCCAGCCGAACCCACGTCACGTGCAACTACACTACGCTTATTATCATTGCGGGTCTATGGTGATTATTGATTAATGCTTCAACCAAACAACATCTGCCACGCATACCATTCAATCTATCATCATCAATTACAATATATCTCCAGCCACAAACAACAATATATTCTCCAAGCACATAAGTAGAATAAATATATATATATATGACTATAGAGATAAAAAAAATTTTTTTTTTAAAAAGAGAAGAAGTAGAAGAAGAAGAGGAGAGAATACTATTCTCTATCTTTTATCCAATTTTATAAGTAGTGATGTCCTCGCGGAGTTTTAGAACCACAGATCGGCATAGGGTCTTGCTTTATGTATATGGACTTTATACATAAACCATCCAATCCCCATATGTACAGCAGAACTAACTTATTCTGCAAACCTGGGCATGCATGAGCTCTACATGCACCGCTCATAAACACTTATATATAAGGGCCTTAAAACCTTTCAATCTTTCTCATTCAGATCTTGCTTGCATTGCATCACACGTGTACTTTCACTTCCTTCTAAACACCCGCTCAAATATCACAGTTACGGTTGGGATCGATGGCGAAAACAAAGATGCTTATGCTTAGGTAATTTTATTGAGCTATTTATTCTAATAGCTTAAGTTAATGGAAATTGATATATTTTCTTATTTACTTTATATAATAACATTTTTTTTCATGTGTAGGTCAGATGTACGTACCCCTTGATGAGTAAATTCACATCAAATATTTAACTAAATAGAATAGAGTATTGTAAATTTAAAGTTTAAACTCATCACTTCTATTCTAATGTTATATCAAATCATCACTTATCCGAATATATTAGAATAAGGAAAAGTCTTCTTGCAAATATACTTTGCGCACCAATTCGCACACCGATATTAATTTATAAGATATATGTTTAATGAAATGATGTGAATTGAAGGCGGAAATAATTTTCATAAAATAAAAAATTTTCTTCTTTTATCAAAAATTTTTTTATAATTTTTTTACATTAAAAAAATGATCGGTGCGCGAATTAGTGCACAAAATCTACTTGTATCTAGCATAGCTCTTAGAATAAATGGTGATTTGATAGCCACTAGGTTTTGTTTTCGTTAATCCTGTTATCGAATCGCTCTGATAGGTGAGAATTTTTCTCATTTTGTTGCATGTGTATGCGAGGAAAAAAAAACCCTGATCGATATATGTTAATGTTTTGAGGCCATATATGAATGGTGCTTGGTGTAGGGAAGCTAAACGGGTAAACCGGAGCTCGAGCAAGCTGGTTGCAGCTGGAGCAGGTCGTCCAGAAAAACTTGCAGGAAATGCAGTCGTGAGTGATGTGAAGATGGATGAATCACCGTACTGGGTTCCGCATCCACGTACAGGCATATACTTTCCGAAAGGCCATGAATCGGTGATGGACGATGTTCCGGAGGGGGCAGCTTCTCTCAATCAGTTTCAGACCTATTGGCTGAGGAATGTCGATGGCGTTGAAAGGCCAGATCCTAACACTCCACACGATCATGATCAGTTTCTAACAAATAATTTCTAATTCCATTGATATATATGCTGTACTGCTTAATTTGTCTCTGTAACGACAGTTTATAATTAAGTACGTAGAAAATTTGCAGGAAATTAAGGGTTTGTAAATAATGGTGACTAATGTACGTACTGAGAAATAATGTACTTTTCCTCCGATCCTACTAAGGAATTTATGGTTTTAATCAGTAATTTTTCTGTACGTATATATCGAGCGAGTAATATTATATGTAGTTGTAGAGTATGTAAACGTTATATAATCGCTTTAAAAAAAAGTGAGGTCCACAATTAAAAAGTAATTAGTTTTTTTTTTTCATGTGGATTCTGTATTAATTCACTTTTTTCAAAAAGACTATGCAGCACTTACATAACCACGACTGCAAATATCATTTCTCATAACTTAGCAGTTGTCAAGGTTTTCTCGAACTCCTTATTACTTAAAAGCAACAAGCATGAAGAATGTCACGTGAATTGACCAAATTTTGGAAACATATATATATATATATATGTACTAGTTGAGGGCTAACGTGTGATGCACGTTTGCTTAGTTGGGTTTGTTATTATTTTAGACAAAAATAATATTTTTTATAAAAAATTGATGGTAATAATAAATTTTATAAATTTTTTAGGATAAGTATAGTGAATTGGAGAATATTAATTAGATAATAGCACAAATAAGAAAAAGCAAAAAATTAGTTTCCAATACAGCATAAAGGGATGGAAGTTGATTCTATTTGTAGATTTGCCAAATTTGTTTAGACCAAGCTTAATTGAAGTTGAACAAAAAATATTAGACATTGCATCACATAAAACGACATAAACAGGGTGCAAAACAACCCCACACCAACAGCCACTGCACTAAGAACCAAAGGGCAGCTCCTTTCAAAACCACCCTGTAAATCTACTCCATCCAGACAATACAATAAGCCAACCATACTAAAAATTTCAGAAAACCAAAGTTCTTGATCACAGATACCAGAAGCTTGACCATCAATCATACCATATTATTATATCCATCCAATCTAGTAATACATAGCACCTGGTTGGAGGAATAAAATAATTCTATAGAAATTATTTTTGCAAAAACAGATAACAATAACATCTTTGAAATGGAACATGACATTATAAAATCAAAATATAAAAAAAAAATATTGGTACTCCACCATGAATAATAGATAGAAAGATGAAAAATTGATTAATAGACTGTATAATGCATATAAATAGAAATCTTGCCGCCAATAGGCATTAATTCAAATTCAATAAGATGCCTAGAAATATATGTGGATGTAGAAACTGGATAAATTAGATAGGATAGCAAAGTAAAGACTCAAAAGAAATAAGAATTTGTTGCTAAACTACCAACTGAAACAGCACAATGTTAAGACATAATCATGAATTCATACAAGTAAGCTTTCACCCTTTAAGTAGTCAATAGCATCCCCAAGAATAGAAGCTCTATCCATCTGAGAATAAATAAAACATAATCATCAAATACAATGGCTCACACATCAAGAGTAATGAATTAATGAATTCCAAAGCAACCACATAATAACTGCTGAAGAACCTCCACACAAACAACAATCCTAGATATTTAGATATCAGTAAGTATTGGAATTTGAGACACACAAACTTCTCACCTCCTATTAAAACATACAATAGATAATTATTTAACTCAAAAGCTTAAATTAGTTGACTTTAACACTTTCAAGATTTCTCAAAGTTCTTTGGGAGAGGGTAATAAGGGCACTCACTCAAGACTATTCAATTGTCAACTGGTCCATAAAGTTTGTGCGAAAGAATTACACAGCCACAGACACTCATCATACATAAAACACATGTAGAGGACATCCAAACTTGAGATTATTACTTATAGCCATTTAGAGAAAGCCATATTCATTTAATTATTAAAAGAGAGAGAGAAAGGCATGCAAATAAATTAGCTTGCGGACATAAAATTGAGGAATATATATTTAATGAATCTATATGTGCAATACAGCTTCATTAGAACTCATCAGCCATTACATATGATACGTCCTAAGAAAATATATGCAGTATGTTGCAATTCTGAACATATTGATACAGTAGCTCAAGGTTAGAGAAAGTTATAGCTTTAACTTCTATCAAAAATTAGTGAAGGGAAAAGGGAGGGAAAACAAATACAGACTAAGGCCACGCACCTTCCTCATTGAATAATGATGTCAAGATAGCAAAACAAACACACGCTTATATCTTCTCCTAGAAATAGAAGATGCACAAATACATTAGCAGAAACGTTTAGCAAAATTTTGACAAACTTATGTAAAGAAAATGGCTCCTTTCCATTTTTTTAGGGTTTTACCATGGAAATGGCCACTGAGTTCAGGAAACGCAGAGTTAAAATAAGAAGGTCTCCAGAAAATCAGACTACTTTAAGCCCAAAAGCAAAAGCCAGAAGCTCAAGCAACCAAATATTCAATCAGATCCGAAGAAAAACTCATCCAAAAACAATCCCTATTTTTTGAAATCAACTATCAGTTCAATCATGAGAACAAATAAGAACAAAGACATTTCAAAATTGCAAAAAAATAATGAAAAACAAGTAAAATTCAATGAACTCCAAAACTTATTTGCCAAAAATACTTTTCCCACTTCAACCATCCATCAAATAAATCAAAATAGTTATAAGAACACTAATAAAAAAAACTTATTAGTAATATGAACACTAAATAATCTCATTGAATTCTAGTGGTTACAACGGTTCTTTATCATCCGGTATGTCGTCATTAATGGTTCTAGGTTCATTATTCTTTTCTATAATTTATATACCACTGCCCTTCCAAGATAGAGAGATTAAAAAATAGGGAGAAAAAGAAAAACGAATCAACAATACAAAGTTACTAACCTAAGAATGAAGGTTCTTTGTTTTATTCAGCAAAAGATCAATCTTTTCTTCATGGTCGAGAACGTATACAAAAAAAATTGTTAATAAAAATGAAACGGCAACATAGTTCCAAAAAAAAAAAATATATATATATATAGGGTTTTTGTGTTTAACTGACAAAAGATTCTACCAAAAAGAATATAACCTTGGTTCATTATTCATTTCTATAATTTATATAACATCGCCCTTCCAACGTAGAGAGGTTAAAAAATAGGAAGTAAAAGAGAAACCAATCAACAATACAAAGTCACTAACCTGAGAATGAAGGTTCTCTATTTTATCCTCCAAAAGCTCAATCTTTTCTTCACGGGCGAGAACCTACACAAAAAAAAATATTAATAAAATGAAATGGCACTATAGTTCCAAACAAATAAATAAATAAATAAATTAGGCTTCTTGAGTTTAACGGACAAAAGATACTACCAAAGAGAATATAACCTTTGAAATTGACATTTTTTTAAAAGTCTTTGCTGCAACACACGTCCAACTTCTGAAATTTTCTGCAACAAGCTCTATCATAGTGTCTTCCAACCACATCTATTCTTACATTTTTTTTCCTTCTAATGCTTGTTTAGTTCGATGTGTAACCAAGTGGAGGGAAGTTAGATAGAAACATAAATCGTGCAACCTACAACTTGAAGAGGTGAGATGATTTACTGCCATGTTTTCTTATAAAGAGAGGAATCCAAGATGTGTACAATTTCTACAAAAAAAAAAAAGCTGCTTTAGTTTTAGCTCTACTTCTTCTCCTATTTGAATAAATTTTAATTATGTTTAAGCCTTCATTTTTACGTGTTAAACCAGTAGAGGCTAGTATGTATTTTCAAATGAAAGTTCATAAATCATTGCTAATTTGTTTCTTTAAGAATAAAAATTTCACCTGTGGCTTTACATGTAGACTGCTACTTTGGAGGAATTGACTCAGAATTTTATGATGTTTTCATTTCCTAATTAGTATTGTTTCTGATCAAAAAAATTTTGATTGCCTTGAATAGTGTGGTGTATCACTCTCAATTACATTAGATTTATGATAAGTGCTTCCATCCTTTCACCACCATGATTTTCTTAGATTTATGCATATATTAGGTCATGACAAAAGAACTTTGGCTTCTTAAAGAAAAAGAATATAAATTGGAAAGATATATAACTAATGTCTCAATTCAAAAGTGCACATATTAATTTTAACTAAAAACAGCAAACCATAAAAGTAACCAACAGGAACAAAACACCATACAACTTATGTATAAAAAAAACCTTTTCTCAGATAAGAAATGTTTTTCTATTGGAATTGATAAGAAATAGAATTATATAAGAAATAGATTAAGAAATGTGTCATTACATACAACACAAAGGTATTGTTATTGAAGCTATAATAGGTTAGAACATAGCAAATGATTTTGATAATTATTTCAACTCTTATCAGTATACATCCAATAAGAGATGTCTCATGATTGTTTGTATGATTCTATTCACCCTTTCAATACCCTTACGCATGTCCTGGACCTCTTTCTCTAAGAATCATAGTTTCTACCTGACATATTTATGTAACCATCACAAACACAGGGATTTGGAAAGCTAAAATGGACAGAAACAATATACAAGAATTTTTTAAGGCATTAAAGTCAGAAACTGCCTAATCTTAGCCATATGAAGAATTAAATAAAAGCTTTCAGGAATTGATATGTAAGAAGAAATGGACCATCAAACCATCGAGTTGTAATTCCATGGAAGTTAAAGAAGAATTGTAAATGTTTGTTGCTCACACTTATTGCAGACTTAAATTGAATGTTGAAGTACATTCCTGATGGCGAATGAGTAGTTCTAATCTTTTGCTATATTATGATATCTATAGATAAGTTCCAGATTTTTATATTTTATACATTATTAATTTATTTCTTTAACGGTTTTTAGGCTTTCCTAGTTGAATCAAAGCATATAAGTTTGGATGTAATAAGCAATATTTTCACTTAGAAAATAACGTTTGCAGAGCCTTTACAAGCCTCATCAATAAAATTTTCCTTATGGGTTCGACTCTCTTGAAGATTCAAGGGTTTACATCTATGTAGAATAAGATATAGCGCTTTCACATTTTCTATTCTGCATCAAACATTTAACATGTGACAACATTTGATAAATACCCAAACATATGGGTTTGTCTGATGAGAGTAAATTCTCAAACTTAGCATAGTGAATGTAATATAGAGGCCTCATATACCATATGAAATGGTTGATGAGAGGAAGTACCAGCATTATAGGTGAACTCTTTACTTTGTATCAAATCTGAAAATGTGGCTTCCCCTTCAAACCGCCATATAAGCCAATGCTCACTTCTTTTCTTTGAAGAAGTCTGGAACAATTTCATGAAAACAATA